>JAJOOF010012142.1:0-29033 GCA_029582545.1 Solanum lignicaule
AACTTTTGATCGAAAATGATCGTTCAAGGTTCATAAGCTCCAAAACACAAAAACTCGCACCAAGACCAAACGAACGACCAGGTGACCGAACTGTCAGTTCCAGCAAGTCATAAATGACTTGGGGTCGCAATAGGAACGCTCTAAACGACACACAGAAGGCAAGACACAGAAATGACCATGCGGGTCATTACAGCTACACACGGGAATTTGATGTCCTTTAATAAACTTCAGTCACTCATTGCAGATTACAGCAATGCCTGGAGTGATGATAACTATGTTGCCGTTGGTTAATACATTTATAATACAGTTTTAATACATATTACAAAGAACAATTTATTATTCACATATAATACAAGTTTTATTGATGTATAATTCATTTATCACACATTTTAATACATTTATAATATAATGTGTCAATTTCTTACCAAACAAGCATAATATATTTAAAAAACAATTTTAATACATATATGTTGCATACATAATTCACTTTTAATACATATTGCAGATTTTACATAGTATTGCTTTGTATTGTTATAAATGATAATAAATAAAAAATATTGCTAAAATCAGTAATTATTTATTAAAAGGTACCATCCAAGTAATTTTTCTATAGAATTTCCATTTATAAAAGTAATGAAATTGAATCTGTGTTAGCAAAGTAATAAAATGAGCCAAAACTTAAACGAGGTGGGCTGAAATTTTAGTGGGTTAAGGCTCATCCCTAATGAAAATGCTCCAAGAGATTAAAATAAAATAAAATTGGAAGAGTTGTACTCACTTAAGCAAGTTCAGGAATGGAAATACATGATCATGGCAACATTCAATTAGTCTAATCAAAGTCTAGATCTGAAATTGATTAGTTTAAGATTATAATTAATTTCAATTATTAAAACTAAAGTCTTTGTACTCGAAATGATAGCTGACGGTCCATAAATATATTTGCAACTGGATAAGCATTTGTTAGTTGACATTTCCGGGTTAATTAGGAGGCAGATTTACATTAATATTATTAAAAAAAAAATTATTTAAAAATAAATAAATAATTTTTATTACCAAATGAATCCTTTATTTTATTGGCAGATTCATTGTCGGTTTAGTTGACTAATGGATAATTCATTATATAACGCAGCAACGGTTAAACTTCACTTAGTTGTTAATGTTTATGTTTCAAATAGCTTTGAGTGGAATAGAGATTAGCTTGGAAGTAAAGAAAAAGGTGAACTATTTTTCTACTTTTCTCTTTCTATTTCATTTTACATGCATTTTTTTTATTTGAAAGAAATATTTGGACTTCAAGGCAGATAAAGTAATATCACCTTTTTGTTTTTATTTTGATTATTTGTGGATTATATATACATAATAAGAACTAGAACAATGGATTGAAGGTGAGGATGCTTACCATATTAGTAGCTCTCTCTTGTCAATAATTAAGCATCAATACATAATAGTTGAAAGACTTTATTTCATGGCATCAAAATCGGCCTCGGACCCTCTTCTCTTCCAACAATGAACTATTTTTCAACTTTTTCATATTTGATTTTTAAAAAAAAAATTAAAAGCCCAAAAGGCATTAATAAATAAAAAGGAAATAATACTAATGCTATAGGCCCAAAAGTGACCTATCTTAGGACATCTCCAACCCTACACTTTATTTTACTTTTCAAATATAGAGTTCTCTATTTCTTCACACAACCAACTCCAACCCAATTCTCTATTTTACTCTCTAAAAATGAATCTTTTTCTCTCTCCTCAATATTATATTATTATTTCTATTTCATTTTTATTTTCTTATTTCATAGTATAAATCCTTTATTTCTTTTTCCCAATAATTACTTTATATAATTTTCATGTGATATAAAAAAATTATTTTTTTATTTAATATAAAATTATATTTTATTCTAAATTTTCAAGAAAATATTATATAATATACAAATTAATAGACAAATTCAAATAAAAGTGAAATACAATTATATAAACACTCAATTTTCAAAATTATTATGTTGCTCCCATAAATTCTCTATTAATGCATTACGGAGTTCAAAATGAGCATTTTTGTCCTTAATTTTTTTATGTCGAGCTAGAAGTTGTTTAAATCGGAGATTTTCATCTACCACCATTTATGTCATTGGAGTTGGAGCCTTTACGACATCTTGAATTGGTACATTAAGATTACGTTGATCCTCAATTATCATGTTGTGCAGTATAATGCATGTAGTCATTATATCATGTAGTACTTTCTTTCTCCAAAAATGTGATGGTCCTGCAAAAGTTGCAAAACGTGATTGTAAAACTCTGATGCACGTTCAACATCTTTTCAACATGATTCTTGTTTCATCGCGAATTAATTATTATGTTATGTATTGTATTTTATCTTGCATTTAAATTATTATGTTATGTATTGTATTGTTATCTTGTATTTTAATTATCATATTATGTGTTGTATTTTTAAATTAAATTTTTCATCTTATCATTTTAATTTTGTGTATTCTTTATAGTGAAAATTAATAATAAAATCAAATTATATTATCGACGAAAATTAAAAATAATACTATTAATACGGGATGAACGTAGTATAAATTAAATAATATATTTTTTAAAATATTATATTATATTTAAAAGAAGTATGAATAGTAGATATTTAATTAATGGCATTATATGTAAAATAATATGTTAATTAGAAAGTAATAAAAATAATAATAAAATATTCAAAAAGTGAAATAGAGAGTGTGAATAGTAGTTCTCCAAATATGAAAAAATAGAGGGTGATATAGAGTTGGACTGCAGTGCTCATTCTCTATTTTACTCTCCAAATATAGAAAATGGAGAGTAAAATAGAGGTGGATTGGAAGTAGTCTTAGGGCATCTCCAACCCATTCCTCTATTTTACTCTTCAAATATAGAGTTCTCTATTTTTTCAGACAACCAACTCCAACCCAATTCTCTATTTTACTCTCTAAAAGGGAATCTTTTTCTCTCTCCTCAATATTATATTATTATTTCTATTTCATTTTTATTTTCTTATTTCATAATATAAATCCTTTATTTCTTTTCCCAAATAATTACGTTATATAATTTTTAATGTCATATAAAATTATTTTTTATTCTAAATTTTTAAATAACATAAATTGCAAGAAAATATAATATAATACATAAATTAGGGGACAAATTCAAATAAAAGTGACATACAATTACATAAACACTCAATTTTCAAAATTATTACGTTGCTCCCTTAAATGCTCTATTAATGCACTGCGGAGTTCAAAATGAGCATTTTTGTCCTTAATTTTTTTTATGTCTAACTAAAAATTGTTCAAACCGGAGATTTTCATCTACCACCACTTCTATAGTTGGAGTTGGAGCCTCTACGACATCTTGAATTGGTGCATTGAGATCACGTTCATCCTCAATTATCATGTTGTGCAGTATAATATTTATATATATTTACTTACACAATTTTGATTCATATTTTTGCAGATTAATCAAGCAAAATGCTACTTATGCAAGAACCAACTTATAAAAAGGTTTTAAGTTTGATCATGTATGGAATCTAATGAAAGATTTTGAAAAGTTTAAGGATATCGACACCGGAAAGAAAAAAGTTCGAGGACAAGGCTCTACTTTGCAATCATCGGAGAACAACAATGAATGCTTGAAAAAAGAAATCGACAATCACTACCGCAGTCACAACCACAATCGCAACAATTCTCAGAATCATATCCTAATTTTTTTCCGAATAGTGCTAAATCTAGAAACGACCTACCAGATTTCTAAATTATTGTTATGATCAATTAATTATTATGTTATGTATTGTATTTTTATTTTGTATTTAAATTATTATGTTATGTATCATATTGTATTGTTATCTTGTATTTAAATTATTATGTTATGTATTGTATTGTTTTCTTGTATTTAAATTATCATATCATGTATTGTATTTTTAAATTAAATTTTTTCATCTTACCATTTTAATTTTGCATATTCTTTATAATGAAAATTAATAATAAAATAAAATTTTATTATTCACGAAAATTAGAAGAAAAAAAACTATTAATTTGAAATTAAAATAGTATATGTTAAATAATATTTTTTTAAAATATTTTATTACATTTAAAAAAGAATTATGAATATTAGATATTTAATTAATGGAATTATATGTAAAATAATATGTTAATAAGAAAGTAATAGAAATAATAATAAAATAATGAAAAAGTGAAATAGAGAGTGTGACTACTATTCAATTCTCTAAATTTGAAGAATAGAGGGTGATTTGAAGGTGGGTTGGAGTGCCCATTCTCTATTTTACTCTCCAAATATAGAGAATGAAGAGTAAAATAGAGATGGATTGGAGATGGTCTTACCAAACAAAAGCAGATGAAAAATTTAGTAACTAAGAAATTCAGACCAACACAAAAAAGGGAAAAGTAGCCTCCCTTCTATCCATTCCTTGCTATCACCACTGTCAGCTGAACTTGGAGGGAACAACGAACGTCCATTGATGAAAGGTCAAGGACCTGAGAACATCGAGTTTGGATAGATTACATCCAAGACCCTCCAATTTGTCACAAGCGCCATGTAATCTTGTCCGATGAAGACTTCTTCAACTTGATGTAGCTCAAATCTGATACTTTCATTTGAAGGTGAGCCCTATAGTCTCAACCTTATTGCCGATTCAGAATAATTCATGTTTTTTCTGGGATTGTATTGTAGATTCCGCACTTAATTGGAGAGTTCTTACTCCTTCTCTTGCTGTTATGCTTTGTTGTATTCCTATGTCTTGCTACCTCTATGATCTCATGTTTCTAAATCGTTACCATTTGACAGACTCGCAAGGAGCTAATACCACTGTCTAAATGGCTCCGATTTAGATCCATGGTCATCGGTTGAGGTAAATCTTGCTTCTTCTTCTTGAACAACATGTTTTTAGTATTGAGGTAACCTGGGCACCTTATACTGTAAATGAGGGATTCTGGCATTTGGTAACTCTTGAGTTTGGAACACTATTTGCATCTAGTTCGATGAGTGCCTTCCCTTCCCTGGGTACTTCCATGTATGTGTTTGTTTTATTAAAAATATATTTTTTGACTGGTTTAAGAGTCGCCACTTAATTTTTGAGAAAAATCAAGAAAACTACTGTTTTCAAAAGACTAAAACAGGAATCTAATGAAAACTTAAAAAAGGGTTCGAGATTCTTATTAACATTCTAGGAAGGTTTTTAAAGCACCTAGAATATCCGCTAATGCGGTTATCCGACAACTAATTTATTTGGCTAAAATAATTTTAACTTAGCTTGACTTGCACGATTGAACTATTTTATAGTTGAGATGATTATAAAAGGGAAAAAAGGGAAATATTGACCTACGACCTAAGTGAGATACCCTTTTGAAATTTATTCTTTTAACTCTTTTGAAAAATGATCAGTTATTAAGTTGTGAAAGCGAAATGAGTGTCTTTTGGGGATTTGAACCTTTCGACCCTAAGATTAACGACAAATACTGATACGCAAAACAAACACAGTAAAGTAAAGAGGGAAAGAGAGTTGGACCCAAATCTGGTTTCTGTCCACCTGGACCAGTATTTGGGCCCATTTTTCGTTTTGGGCCTTTGGCCCATTTGAGTAGCACCTGTCCTAAGAACTAACAAGAACAAGAATAACAACTAAATGGGCTTAGGTCCAATAACAAAATACAATTTGAAATTAAGAGTGGGCCCTCGGCCCAATCTTTTTAATTTTCCTCTGCTTTCACATCCTTCCACCTCCGAGACCTGTTCGTCGACTTTTATAGCTGGCCGGTTGACTCGATAAAGGAATTTGGAGCCTTTATGGCTCTCTTGAAATGCAAGGGAAGGAGATAGAAGTTCATGAAGAACTCCGGCATATTTGCATGCGAATAAACAAGGCAAAAGAAAATGAATTAGAATAAGATAAAATTCCACGTCATAGCATAATATTGGAATCCCAAATAAAGGAAATAACTAGAACCATCCATGTGACTGACACCTAATAATCCCGATTAATTTAAGAAGGTAGGACCACCCTAATTGGAGGGGAACATGAACGTTTTTACGGCTAACCAAGGATTACAGTAAGAATATGCAAACGTATGAACTTAGCATGATAGACAGAACTACATATACGTGATAAACATTTAATGAGGAGTAGATAAGCATTGTAGAGATAATTGATTAACAATACTAAATGGGTAGACAATAAGACACTGTTTAATGTTTCTCTTAAATTAGCACATGGCACATCAACAAAAATAAAATAATAATTAAAAAAATAAATAAATAAATAAATTTAAAAAAAAAAGGGTGCAACACTGCCCAAACATTTTTTAAACTTAAGTTAATAGCACGATCCATTACGCACTTCCACAACCATATAGGCGACAAAATAAAGATTAAAACAAAACAAAAAATAAAATTAAAAAATAGAAAATAAAAATTAGTGAATGCAAACGAAACAGATAAATGGATTCTCATGTCTAAGCTAAATTTTAAATCACCGGCAAATCACATCTTCAAATAAATAATAAAATCTTCTCGATATCAAATTAACTATGACACGCGAAAAGACTCCCGAATCCTATAGCACCGAAGAGAATAAAATTTAAATCTACTCGCAACACGAAATCCAACAAAACATAGTGCAACTAAACAAATAAAATCGCTCAAGCTCAAGATCATTGCTAGATTAATCACATGACTGTTAAAAGACAAACATGAGCTACTGTTTCGATCGATTTTTGGTCTTTAAGTATTTAAAGTAAATAATAAGTGATGACCTAAGACAAATAATAGAGGAGAAAACAATAAAAGTGGAACAAAGCATGTCAATAAAACTCGATAATGGGTTCGGAGATAGTTCATACAACAAAACGAAGGAGGCAAGGATTAGCACCCGAATCAAATAGAACAAATGAAATACGATTTGACTGAAAATAAAGCTACTTAAGAACCCAAAAGAAAATGCAACCAAACAAAGTTATAAGACTAGAATAGCAAATAACTCTTACGGAAGAAAAGAAAAACAAACAGACCTAACAAATGACCAAGCTCAACCATCAAAATTCTCCTACTTAAAGTAGCATGCATATACACTTGAACGGATAAAAGTCTATTAAAAAAAGAGGGGGGGTGGTAACAAGAATAAACTACATTATAGGAAATATGTGACCAACTACTAACATTAAACAATGGCAAATCAAAGGATGAGAAAGGGAACACGTTTCACTGTAGGCAAATAATATATCTTATGCAATGACCAAGCTAACTCTACAAATGTAACTTAATGATGCTAATTCATTATGTCAAAAGGCAGAAATTTTAAACACAACAGCTTGCCAAGCCATTTTAGAAGACAACGTTGTCACATTCAAATAACTAAACATGACAAAGGTGTTATTAAATAAGTAACAACCAGCTGTGCTAAAACACATGTCACACTTCGAGATTCAAGTTGGACCGAGAATATAATTTTAAGCAATTGACATTCCGGACAACAACCTACTGCTGGTCTTAATCCTCCTATTTAGACAAGAAAAGCGAGGGAAAACCAAGTATAACCTCTCAAGAAGGCTACTAATGACAAACCTATAAACAGACACATAAGCAAGAAATAAATTTTTTCAAGAATAAAGTCATAGCGGAACTAAAACGAAAATTACTAATTCATGAAAAAGGGCAAGATAGAACAGATAGTGATACAAAACAAAGGAACAGAATCTCATATTTTTAGATAAACAGAAACTAAACCATTTGGATGGCCATCTTATCCACACTCAACAAAATACTGCAGATAAGAACATGTACTACAGATGACCAAAGAAAAAATAAAAAATATATATAAAAGATCGAAGATCGGACATGCTCACGAATAACGCCAAACTAACTCGAACATAGAATTAATTTATACACAGATAATACTCATGTAGGGAGGCAAGTTATTACCAGCTAAAGACTCATCAACCGAAACTTAACATATAGAGACCAAGACAAAATCAACACATAAATGGAGCGCAAGACACAACCTATAATACGTCATAAGCAGAACAACATAGAAGAAATTGGATTTAAATGAGAACAAGAAAGGATTTACCTCTTTCTGGTCAGCGAAATGAGACAACACGAGCAGACGAGCAGCGATTCTTCCACTAACTACTTCGGAAACTCGAACGACCAGCCAAGAATTTCGAGCTGACTTTTAACAAGGAGAACTTGCTTCTTCGAATTTAAAGGAAAAGAATTGTCTAAACCTTCTCCGATATGATATTTCGCTCAAAGTAGTTCCAACTCCAAATCTTGAATCCCAAATTTTCAACTAAAAAAAAAATCTCAAAAAAAATAAATTTTTCTCCCCCCCTCCTCAGATGAATAGAAGATGCTATATATATGGGGAAATTAGGGTAGATTGTGGAGGGAAAAGGGTGGGAATTCGGATATGAATGGACCCATTCCAAATTCAAACTCAAAAAATGTTTCACCAATTTGGAGAGACATCTTTTCTTTCAAAAAACACCCCATTCCGGAAGAGGAAAGGGGTAGGACGCGTGCTTTGTTGCCTGCTGTACGAATCACTGGCAAAGCAAAAAAGGAGAAGACGACTAAAACAAATTAGACGCCGTGTAGCTTCCGTCTGGTTCACGTTGGCCACTGGATTCGGGTCAGTTCGCTGGAGCACTGGGCTGCTGGGATTTTCTGGACTGATCTTGGGCTGCTGCTCGTGATTGAGATTCTGGGTTTCGATTTCGCTGGGTTGGATTGTTGCTGGAAGAAGAAAGATGAAGTTAGGGCGGTGGGATTGGTTATTGTGTTGTTACTGTAATGTATTGAGATGTACTGCTGGTGGGTTCTTTTGGAATTGAAAGTGGAAATGGGCTGGCAATTGAATTAAGGCCATTGGGTTGGCTGGGAACTTGGGTTTAAAATATAGGCTGGACGGTTTGCTGGAAATGCCACATAAAATCCCAAAATTTGGTCATTTAAGAATGGGTATAGAGTAAAAAATCAAATCGGTTAGTTTTTTTTCAAAATTTAAGGAATAGCCAAAATGAATTGAATTAACGGATTCAACTAAAATCTAAATAAGGCGAACTAATAAAAATTAATTAATGAGTTTCCTGATCTTAACGAAATAAAATAATTAATTTAATTATAAACTAAATGATTTTGAAATATAAACTATTATATAACTAAACTACTCTTAATAGAATATTTAAAATAAAATCTTTTCGAGATGATTTTCCAAATATTTATAAAATATACTAATTATAGATATATATAAAATTACATGAAATACATATTATTTATAAATTATGAAAATCGACCGAAATCACTTAAGATGACTTTGCAAAGTATTTGAATTTTATAAAACTAATTATTCTAAATCGTTTGGAAATTAAGAAGCTCGTGAATTAATTCTTATCGGGGAGGGTCAAAATTGGGTGTCAACAGTGTTAAAAGCTTTAAAACCTGTACCTGCACATGAAAAAATAAAATTAGCAAAGTAGTCCGCAACTTTGTTTCCTTCTCTGAGCAGATGAGACACCTCCACTTCTCCTGCCTTCCTCGGACATTGTATTTTCTTAATCATCAAGCTAACGCTCCATGGAGTTTCCCAATTGCCACCCAATATTTCAGACACCATTAATGAGTCAGTCTCCAGTATAACATGTAATAGATTGTTGGACACACAAAATTGTAGTCCCCTTGTTGAAGCAATGACCTCTGCTTCCAGACTTGTCTTGACTCCCAAGTCTTGTGTAGCTGCATATATGAATTCTCCTTCCCAATTTCTGATGCAGAAACCCCCAGAACTAGGTCCTGGATTACCCTTAGTTGCACCATCTGAATTACATTTGTACACCCCTATGCTAGGAGGCACCCAGTAAATCACCCTAGTCGATTTAATAGATTTGTAATTCTCAAAGAAATGCACCATCATAGCCCACTCTTTAGGTATGTTCTGTAACCAAGGATATCTAACCACAACCAGACTGAGGATATTTCTATTAATTTCTGCCAACATACTGTACCTAGACATTTTACCTCCATGTTTCACTATATTTCTTCCTTTCCAAATTTCCCATAGGATAAAATCAGGGATAGCATTGAAAAGATGCCTCAATTTAGCACTACATTCTGCATTCCACCAGTTAAAAATTGTGTCCTTCAATTGTAGAGAAGGCCCCTCAACTCCAGCAGCTCTTCAAACCATGTTCCATAGAAACTGAGATTTATGACAAGCAATAAAAAGATGTTCCCATGTTTCATTAATGTTCAGGTCACAGCAACAACAATACACCACCTCTTCTAGCCCCATTCTGACCAAGATTTCTTCAATAGGAATTCTTTGTTTGAACAATCTCCAGAAGAAGAAAGAGATTTTAAAAGGGCCCCCTTTTCTCCCATACTTGTCTAAATTCTCCCTGATATAGCCCCGGAGTTCTTAAACTCTCCCAAGCTGACCTGATAGATAACTTACATGAGTGATTAAGCATCCAGTAAGGTTTATCCATCTCCTCACACTCTTGAACAATATCAATGTTTTTAATAATGTGTTCTGCAACTACTTCAAGGAAGATATGTTCATATTTGGTTGGTCAAAACAAAAGTATTAGAGAATATTTTCTAAAATTTCCTAAAATTAAGTATAATGATTCGGTCGGTCATTTTTTGTTTTTCCATGGAAATTACCATTTTACCCGTGATTGACCCCGAGTTTCCTATTTTTGAGTTTTGAAAAGTTGGTTTTGAACTTTGAGTTAAAAGTTGAGAATTTGGTAAGTTTGAGAATCTTAAAGGCCAAAGTTGTTAAGAAAGTGGCTTTTAGGGTCTTTTAAAGTTTCGAGTGTCAGAGTGGAATTTCGTCAATTCCATCGGTCCTGAAATGTGAAATCTGATCCGTGAGAGTTGTCGATTTTAGATTCCGAGTCTTTTTGAGGATTTGAGGTACTAAATTGTGAAATTGTGGAAATTTAGCCTTTGGATTGACTTTGGTCAATATTCAGGGTTCCGATACTCGGATTGGAATTTTGAGAGTTCTGTTAGATCGGGGGATGATTTTTGGCCTAAGTGAGGTCTTGATTGATTTTTGAGAGGTCCCGAGCTTGTTTTAGCCTTTTTTGGTGTGAGTTAGTTTCTTGTGGTTTTCACGGATGTCGGGTCAAGGAGACCTTAGATTTGTGTTTTGACAGTTCCATTGATTCCGGAGCATCGATTATATTTGATTTTCATATGTGGTCTGTGTGTACCGGGTTCCGAACGAATCCTGAGGGTCCTTTCGATGTTTTGGGAGTTAACTGATTTTTCTGATGCTTGAATCTGGTGTCTCTCGCGATCGCGAGGAGGAACTCGCTTTCGCGAGGCTCATTTTTGCGAGGTAATGTTCACTTTCGTGAAGGGGTCAACTTTCATTGACCTTTGTGATCACGAAGGACCTGTTAGCGGGGTTTGCTTAAGCGAATCCCTAGTCGCTTGTGCAACATCAAAATGGGTTTTTGCTGTAAATTTTGGGGTTTAAGCCCCATTTCACCATTTTGGAACTTGGGGAACCCACGGTGGTGAATTTTTGAAGGATTTTTCGTGCTAAATCATTTGGGTAAGTTTTCTTGATCCTAAACCTTCATTTTTCATTGATTAATAATGAGTTTTAACATCAAATTGTGGGATTTTGGTGGGTTAATGGCAAAGTTTTTCAAGAACCCAAGAATTTAGTAAAATGGTGATTTTGAAGGGTTTTTATCCCTTTTTCGATATGATTTTCACTAATAAGTTCCTAAAGCCTTAAACATCATTTTCAAGTATTGTTTTCCGAATTCAAACCCCTAATTTGATATTGGGTTTTGAGTTGATTGACTCATTTGTTTACATAATTGATGTGGGAAGTGTTGTTTCCGATGGGTGATTGTGAACCCTTGTTTGTTTTAGATTATGTGGCTTTGGAAGTGGTTCGGAAGGGGAAGAATCAACTATTGGAGTGATTGTTGATTGATTTAAGGCAAGTGGCTTCCTAAACCTTGTATTCTAGTTGAATTCGTATGCTTCCTTCGTTGCTTATGTGTTGGGAGTACTGGGGATGAGGTGAACCGCTAAATTGTTTACTTGTTACATCAAAACGAATAAAAAAGGGTTGAAATGAAAAGGGATATGTGATGAACATGATGATGTGAATTGCCTTAATGTAACCCTTGTTGATTGGTTGATGAAATGGACTTGAATTGTATGATTTATTGTCTCTTCTGTGTGGTGTGATATTGCTTGTATGCATTGATTGGAAACACTGTGATGAGACATGTGATGTAAAGCCAATGAAAAATGGTTTCGGCTAGTGATATAAAGCCGATGGAAAATGGTTTCTACTAGCGATATAAAGTCGATGGGAAATGATTCCGTCTAGTGATTTGATATAAAGCCGATGGGAAATGGTTCCAACTAGTGATATTGTGCCGATGGAAAATGTTTTTGGCGAGAGATTGACTATGTGACTTGATGCTTTTGATGCTTATGCGTGACTTGCTTGATACTTGAGATTGATATGCTTGTTGCGTGTGAATGAACTACTTGACTTTGGGATTGACTTGTGTGATTTATTTGACTGTTGAATTGTGAATATTGGGTTTTGCGAGCCATATATTGTAGAATTACTAGGTTGGGCTGATTTATGTGCAGGTTGTAGTTTGAGGAGGTTCGGTTGGAGAGTCGGGGGTGTTCGTTTTCTAGCTAGTTGTTTTGTTTAGTAGGTTGCTTGTTGGGTATGATGTTGTTTGCACTCACCCCTTGCTTCTACACTTGTGTAGGTTCTGAGCTCGGACCCGTGTGATCCATTTCTCCTTCTTTGATCTCGAGGCTTGTAAAGGACTTGAAGAGGTAGTTGCTTGTCATTCGAGACCCTCTTTTTCCCTTTCTTACACTTTGTGCTATTTGAGAAATAAAGATTGAGACTTGTATTTATTTCTTAATCTCACGGTTATGTATTTAATGGCTTGTACACGTGACAATCAAATTGTGGGTGGGGGTTTAAATAGAAGAATAAGTTTTTCCGCTTTATCTTGTTCTTGTTTTATTGTAATTCCGCATCTCTTTCATTTTCGTTGGGTTGAGGCTGTCTTGTCTTGGTGGGAATAGACAAGTGTCATCATGTCCACTTTTCGGATCGTAACATTAAGTATGGTCATTGTAAGATATTTTGATATGTTAAGATAAATCTAAGAGTTTGTCATAGAGTTATGGATACGATATAAAATAATAACTTTTATTAAAATCTTGTATTTATCTAGAATCAAATAAATTACCAGAATTCAAAACTCATAAATTCAATTGTTAACATTCTTTACTCTTGCTCCTTGCAGTTCCTTTTACTTGTGTTGTGTTTCTAATTTTTGTTCTTATTTAAATGTGCTTGTGATTAGTTGAAACATCAATCCTGTGGAAATTGAATCTGGCATAAATGGAAAAAGGAGGGGAAAAAGGAAAGTGGGTTAGAAGAAGAAGAAAGGTATGTCTACCATTAGAGGAAGAAAGAAGAAGAATCACGGATCATATTGATGATTTCTTGAATGATTTGAAGAAAATAAAGAATGAATTCATTGCTTCAAAATGGGTTGACATTGAAAAGCTAAGAATGGAAATGAGATTCCTAAGAACATTTGTCCTGTTTGGGAATTCGAATTTGGTTCGCTTTACTTCCAGGATATACATGAATATAGGTAAGTTCAATGATCTAACAGATTCAATTTTCAATGAAGATAAATTTATCCTAGCCAAATACAAAATGGATAGTCTTGCGCCTTACCTGGTGAAAGAAATCAACAGTTGTTTGAGATTGAAGAATGTAGCCATTATCATGCCTGAGGAGAAAATGTTTGAATAAAGGGACAGCCTCCTCAAGCACCTCCATGATCTACCAAAGTATTGTTCTGATTTGCTTCTACCCCTCATGAGTGAATACAAGATTCTTCGGCAAGTATGCAGACATCTCAGAGATTTCTATGAGTTGGAATGCAACAAAAGTACAACAACAGAATTTCTCTATGCTCGGTATCAAATGACAGTTGATACAGTAACACAATTCTGTTTCGATCTTTGGACTGGAAAGTATAAACACTATGACGATGAGTATGCCGTCTCTCAATGCTCTTCCAAGATCACTTCTCTACTCATCGACATAATCCCTCTCGAGCTGGAGGTTCTATACATTTCTACTTCTAAGCTCATCAAAGAATCAAGGTCAACTGAACTAGAAGGATTTGTTAACCAAATCCTAAAAGCATCTCCAAGGATTCTTCAAAAGTATCTCATTCATCTCCAACGACGCATGGAAGGTGCAGTAGCTGTAAATTACGCTCCAACTCAAAGCATTAATGTCATGATGGAGTTCCTATTGATCTTTCTCACTGATATACCAAAGCGGTTTATCCATCATGAGAAATTGAACGATATGTTGGCACATGCTGGAGTGCTTACAAGAAAATATCTATTCTGGTGAGCAAGCTGTTGGAGGAGATCTCTGAGAATAATATCAACGAAGTGGACTTTTCAGCTCCAGACATTTTGCAAGAAATTGAACAAATGAAGGGAGATATCAGACAGATTTTTTTGAAAGCCCCGGAGTCATCTCAACTTCATTTTCCTATGGATGATGGTTTCCTCTTCATGAATCTTCTAATCAGACACTTAAATGATTTGCTCATTTCCAATGTCTATTCAGTTACTCTGATAAAGAAAGAAATTGGGATGGTGAAAGAAAGCCTTGAATTCCTAACATCATCTTTCGGGAAAGTCAGGAAAACGTTGGATGACAGCAGTACTAGTGGAGTAGTTAAAGATTGTTGGTTGCATGCTTTAGATGTGGCATATGAGGCAGAGCATGTCATTAATTCCATTCTTGTCAGAGATAAAGCTCTCTCGCATTTGATCTTCTCACTTCCGAATGTCACTGATAAGATCAAGCTTATTGTGGCACAAGTCACCGGTTTACAGCTGGAGGATAAGAATGGGGATGAACCCCTTGATGCAAAGTCTTCCAATGAGCCAATTGAATCACTTCATTATCTTTTGTTGAGGTAACAGTAGGTCATGAGGAAGGCGAAGCCCGGATCATTGGCCAGCTCCTTGATGAACATGAATCTGAGCTTGATGTCATTTCTATTGTCGGAATGCCAGGACTCGGTAAAACTACTCTTGCCAATAAAGTGTATAACAATACATTAGTTGCTAGTCATTTCAATGTTCGTGCTAAGTGCACTGTTTCCCAAAAGTATAACAAGTCAAAGGTGTTGCGGGAGATTCTTCAGCAAGTTACTGCCTCGGAAGAAAAAGGAAGTGAGGAAGACCTTGCTGAAAAGCTATGAAGAGCACTACTCGATAAAAGGTACCTCATCGTCTTGGATGATGTGTGGGATATTGAAACAGGGGAGATGTTAATAGCATGTTTTCCAAAGGTTAAGAGAGGAAATAGAATTATCTCAACTAGCCGAAGTGGTAAGGTAGGTTTGCAAGTCAAATGCCATAGTGATCCTCTCCACCTTCAACTTTTAACACCTGAAAAAAGTTGGGATTTATTCGTAATAAAGGTATTTGGAGATGAAGGAAGCTGCCCTGCTGAACTGTCAGAAGTTGGACACCAAATAGTTGAGAAATGTAAAGGACTTCCCTTGGCTATTGTTTTGATTGCTGGAGTAATTGTTAGAGGAAGGGAAGGAAAGAAAAAGGAAAAGGATTTGTGGCTTCAGATTGAACATAATCTGGATTCCTTTATTTCTTCAAACAACAATTCGCAGATGATGAAGGTTGTGCAATTAAGTTATGACCATTTACCATGCCACCTGAAGCCGTTGCTGCTTTACTTCGCAAGATCTCAAAAGAGAAAACGAACTCCAGTCTCTACATTGATGCAGTTGTGGATGGTCGAAGGGTTGGTGGATCATAATAGTTTAGAGGAAGCAACTCAAAGATGCTTTAATTTCCAGTAGCCTGATAATGGTTGATCATATCCTCTCCGACTCCGAGAATATTTGGTTGATGCCTGTAATGATCAAGGTTTGCTATATGCATGATGTTGTGCATGATTTTTGTTCAGTAAAAGTGGAAAAGGAAAAGTTTTTCAAGTTAATCAATTCAGGTGATCCATTTCATGCTTCTGATTACCTACACTGTCGTCTAACCGTTCATACTGACGACTACAGGCAACTCCACAAAAAATGTGTTTTGTTCAATTCTAATAAGTGTTCAGCTGGTAGTAAGCATCTCATATCTTTGACAGTGAGTGGTTCTCTTGATAACTACAGGTATATCTATCACACAAGACACTTGAGACTTCTTAGAGTGTTGCAACTAGATAACTTTTCTTTCTTTGAAGACATTGTTCTGGAAGATTCTTTCATGGAAGAAATTGGGTCCCTATTTCATTTGAGGTTCTTAAGCATTTGGGCTAATATTGTAGCCATCCTAGAGTCATGGGTGAACCTCCAGAATCTGGAAACTCTGTTGATCAATACAGAATATACCATGGTACTACTGCCCAGAATATTGAAACTGTCAAAGCTGAAACATGTGAGCATTGACCAGAGTTCTTTCTTTGAAGAGGATGCGGACAATATTAAAATATTGGAAGGTGAGAATTCAAAGCTGACAACTTTATCCCAAGTTGGTATCTCATATTCCGAAGGCACGAATGATGCTCTGGCAAAATTCCCAAATCTTGAGCACCTTGATTGCACCACCATGGTACCCAAGTGTCCTCCTACACACGGCGATTGGTTTCCCAAGTTTGATGTCCTTAATAAACTTGAATCACTCATTGCAGTATACTACAACTCATGGGATTATTATGGTTATCCCATTGAATATCACTTCCCTACCAGCTTGAAAGAGTTGCGGTTGTATGATATTCCCATGAGACCTGCTTTGTTGTCAGCAATTGCGGCATTGCCTCAACTTGAAATTCTGGAGATTATCCACCCTGATTTCGTGGAGGATAAGTGGGATTCAAGTGAGGACATCTATCAAAGTCTTAAGACTTTGCGTTTGGTATTAGCCAAATTATCAGAATGGCAAGTTGATAGGGAAACTTTTCCGAAGCTTGAGGAATTAATACTAGAGAAATGTTACATGCTTACGGAGATCCCTTATGCATTTGGGGATATAGACACTTTAAAGTCCATTCAAGTGGTTCAAAGTAAGCGTGAGCTTGGAGATTCAGCCATGGAGATTAAGAAAGATGTGGCAGCTTACACAGGAGAGGACAGACTTCATGTCCATATATCATAGTGCATTTTTAGGTTACGGAGAAGAGGTAATTAATTTCTTACATCTTCACCCCTACCCAATTCAGTCAATATATGTAATTGTGTGTTTGTTTTCATATCATCATTATGTATATATCTTTGAGTTCAATTTTATCTAACTGGTATAAGCACTTTCTGTTGGATGGCAATACAAGCCTGTCGTACCCTCTGTTTTCTGAAATACTGAAATAGAAAAATGGCCTCAATTGGCATCTATGCCCTCCAACTTTTGTTGAACAAATAGACACGTGTTTTCTATGTTGCATCATTTGTGAAATTTCGCATCCTACACATGTGTATATTTGTTCAATTTTATATAAGTTTAAGTGTCTACAGGGCATAGATGCGAGTATTAATGCATTTGCAGTCTCAGCTATGGCAAGGCCACGAGATGCTAGAGTGGCCCTTGCTTGGTGGAGTTAGTTAAGAAATAAAGTTGTGTATTTGCTATCAGCTATATCTTTTGGCATGATAGAGCACTCTTCTTTCTCATTTGCTTTTTTATTTTGTCTACAATGTTATAGTTGATGTTGGGATAATATCCATTAACTCTTTGTTTTTTCATTGTTAAAGCTGTTTTTTTTTTGGTTAAATGTAGTCTTTTATTTAATAAATTAGGACATCAGTACATCACTCTATTGTTAAAACAGTTTTATGGTCCTTTCAAAGATCATTAGCAGTTTACTAGATGATATTTTGGTCCACCTTACTTGACTTTTTTTTGAGCCAAACCCATTATAACCGTTTTATTAATCCAACCTACTACAACAAAAATTATACCATGTAACATAATATGCAATATCATACAAAATTATAGTACTACACAAAATGTGTCAATCTTGTGTAATACTAGTATATAAAAGGTGCATGCTTATACAGAAATATAGGGTAAAACTGGTATAATGTCATAGTCTCTCAATCTAGTTTCAATTTATTTGTCTAATTTTGACTTGACGAAGAGTTTAAGAAAGTGAAAAAGATTTTAAAATTTTGAAGTTTTTAACTAAAAATGTGTAGAATATACCAAAATATCGCTTAATCTCATGGTCTTAAACATTATCACGTGAACAATTGAAATTAACGAATTGGGTCAAATTTGGGAGGGTTGAAAATAGGTCAACATAAAATGAGTAATAATTCAACCTGCCCATGTTTGATATGGGTAAAAATGGATTGGGTAACAAATGGGTTGAGTAAATTTGTAACATCCGGCAATTTGAAATAGCTATGAAGAAGCTTGAAATTGGAAATAGTTATTTTTGGAAAGAATTCAAAAATCTGGAAATTTAGCTAAGTATGGAAAAAAAAAAGAGGTTTTGGTCAACTTTGAACAGTCATAACTCTCAGCTCAGGATGAGTTATGTGTAGTTCCAGTTATTTTTGCGAAGCTCGTGGAATGGTCTTTCCAACGCTGCCGAGTTTGCTTGATTTCGAGTTCGTATGAGTGAGTTATGCCCTTTGGAAGTTGGGCTGTTGGCAGAGCAGTTTAGTCCGAATTTGTAAGGGTATTTTGGTCTTTTCCCTAAACCATTTCTTTTGGATATATTAAGGTGTTAGACTGATTTTAGATCAGTTTTTCCCTTTTTAAAAGAGTGAGAGTGAGGGTTTGTGAGAGAAAAGGAAAGAAGAGGAGAAAGAGAAGAAGAAGCAAGGATTCGTCAAGATCGTCGTGGATTTCATCGGGGGTGATCCCTTTTAAGGTATGTGAGTTCATAGTGTTGGGTTGGTTCTTTCCCCCACACGCCAAACTCGTTTAATTTCGAGAAAAGATTGATTGTGTTTGTTGAACTTGTTGGTTGTGATTGTGTTGAAGTTCTTGTTGATTTTGGGGCATGTTTCCGGGTTAAATCTATTGTATGTTGAGGGGTTTTATGATATTAAGTGTTTGGGGCTGGAACCTTTGAAGTTTAGAAGGTTTAGAGTTGGAGAAACTAGGGAGAAAAGTCAAGTTTTTCGGGAAAAAGGGCTGGGGCGTCGCGCCAGCCAGCGCGCCCCAGCAAGGGTTCTGAGCTACCACCCTTGGGGCGGTGCGCCTAGCAGAGCCCCCACCAGGCCTTCTGAGCTTTAAAGGCTGGCGCCCCGCGCCTCTCAGAGCGCCAAGGACGCCAAGTCTTCCCATTCTTTCCCCACTTTTTCATGCATGTTTCTTGGTAATGTACCTATGTTTCATAGTTGTTTTCAACACTCCAAGGTACGTCTAAACATCAAGAACTCATCCATAAACATGTGATCATATACCTTGAATCCATAATCCAATTCAAGGCGAGTTAGGATCAAAGTCAAGTGAAGTTAGAGAGTCAAGCTTAGAAGTTAAGAAGCAAGTCAAAGCAAGTCTTTTAAGTTTTTCAAGAGTCTTTATTGAACGTTTTAACTTCATTTTTAGGCTCAAGTTTCAAGTTGAGTAAAGAGTATAGAGTTTCAAGTTAAGCTAAAAGTAAAGAGTCAAGTTCATTTCTCAAAAGTTATTAGGGAACTAAGTATTCCCAAAGGAGTTTATAAATGTAAGATGAGAGGAAATTGAGATTTCCAAAAGAGTTTTGAGCAGTTTGAGTACTATCTCTTTTAAGAAAAAGATGAGTTTGCGAAAGAGTTTCTAAAACATGATTAGTATGACAATCGAGTATGTCATCAATGTTTAAACAATATGGTCTCTAGATATACCATCAATGTTTATGTAGTATGACTTCCCGAGTCATCAATGATCATATTAAAAATATGGTTTTGATATGTTCTTTTTAGAAAGAGTTTTCAAGAGCAATTGCCTCTTTTAAGAGGGTAGTTTGAGCAATTATTTCAAACCAAAGAAAGAAGTTTGTGTTTAAAACACTTATGAGCTAAAGTATATTTTTGGGAGAGTCTTGAGCACCGAATTGGGGACACAAGTTCATATTAACTCAACTCTCCATAAGAACCATGTAGCCAAACATGGGATTTGACGGGTCATACTTTTTAGATGATCACGTAAAGTTAAGCTAGTGGATCCACTAAGTTAAAGCGTTCTATATGACGGCAAAGTATAGGACAGTTTTGGCAGCGTGGACAAGACGCTGTATCACCACTTAGACATGTAGTGGTGGCTGTCGGTTAGAGAAACTCCCACAGTAGAAATTGCATGGTTCCTCGAGGAGTTTTGCTTAGTTAGGATGGGGGTATGGGACTTCATTCATGCATTGCACAAGTAGACTTTGAGAGAAAGCATGGTATTTTCATGATATTATAAATATGATTTTTGACGTCATGTTTTAAATAGTTTTACAAGCTTTATATATTGCATGGAGTTATTCTGTTGAGTTAAGGTTTCCGCTGAGTTAAGTAAGCCATGCCAAGGGTTCGCTTGGGGGCCAGCAATGGTCTTCGAGTGCCGGCCACATCCAGGGTGTAGGCTCGGGGCGTGACAAAAATACTAGTTTATCCATATTTACTCATATTTTCATGAGTAAATAGTACTCTACTTAAGAATTCAACATGGAGAAAATACTTTAGTCTTTTTTAAGATGAAAAATGTTGAAAATCCTTCATTTAGTTTTATTGTATCATCAAAGTCAAAAAAAAATAATCCTAACTTTGCAATATAAAATAAATTTATGTAATAACAAGGGAAAACTGTTTTTAATTTCAAAGTAAATGAATAGTTGCATTTTAGGACTAAATACATGCTTAATGCAGTTTAAACATTGTCAATATTAATACATGATTTACTTATTTTAAACTATTATTTATTATCCAATATAAAATTAAACAAATAAAAAATATAATTATAATTAACAAAAGAAATGTACATTTAAAATATACATTTTTAGTGGGCAAAAGACTTCACCTTTTCAAGTATAGAGAAAAATAATTAGTTCTATAGAAGAACATAAAAAGGAAGAGAAGTTACAGTTTTTTTTAGTGATATAATGAATTTTGAGTGAATAAAAGTTAAAAGCTTAACTCATTTGACTAATTCATATTTTACCCATAGTTTACCCATATTCTACCCATATTTTTATGGGTTCAATATGGGTATCAACCCATATTTTACCCATGTAAAAAGTCACTCACCCAACCGATTAAAGTATGAGCCGATTGGGCGGGTTATCAAAATATAGGCTCATTTTGACGCACTACATTAAACTCATCCCAGAGATTTCTCATCCTAGAAAAGTAATAAGCTACCAACAGAGTTGGTTGAGTGAGTGTAACAATTTCATTGAGTATGTTATTGTTGTTAACCATAGTTAACTAACCATCATGGTTATATCAGCTTGTATCTTTTAGGTCAACACTATTTAGAAGAGAATTTTTTTTTTACTTTTTCAGGAAAAAAATAAAATAAAATCCACATGATTCTTTGACCTAATTAATCAGAAAATCTTTCAAAATGTTCACGGGATTATTTAAAAGGCAAGAATTTAGATTCTTTTCTCTCTGAATCCCTTGAACAACAACTCGCTTAACACCCAATAACTAGTTTTAAAAATAACTAATGATAAGTCAATCAAAGCCTAGTGACATACTAAAAAAATTAATAATTTAAATAAATTTGCAAGTGAATTAAGCATTTATCAGTTGACATTTCCAGGTTAATTGAGGAGGCGTTTACATTAATATTTAAATAAAATAAAAATATTATTTCAAATAAATAAATATTTTTTATTACCAAATGGATCCTTTATTTTATTTGGAGCTCCATTGTTTGTTTAGTTGACTAATGGAGAGATCATTCTTAGGAACGAGGCCCAATTTTTATTAAAAATTTCTTGATAGAATTAACTATTAGAAAGTGGATTTATGAAGAAATCAATTCTTATTATCAGTTAAACTGAATAGAAAAAAAAATTGACTATTTCAAAAAATTAAATATAAATATAAAATTGTAAGAACATGGTATAGTGAGCTATTGACCAATTTAACCTTGTGTCATTTTTCTCTTGTTATTATGACCATATAAATTCGAGATAGCCTTAATTAGCACTTAAGTTTTATTGTAAGCTCTCTCAGAATATATCACATTCATCATCTCTCAGAAAAAGGTAAAATATTTTTCTTTATTTAATTCATTTTACACGTATTTTAGTGATTCATGTAATATTTGAACTCAAAAGTTAAAAAGAGAGTAATATCCCCTTTTTGTTTTTACTTGTGGATTACAATACATATATAGAAAAATGGTTTATATTTTTGACTTGATAATTATAGGATGTATGTGTTGGATATATAGAATGGTATGATAATTAGTTTTTTTTTTTTTTTTAACCCTTCTCTACGAGCTTTCACCATTTTTGCTCATAACCTTAGAATTGAAGGCGAGAGTATTTATCATCCGAGCAATTTCCTTTTTCGATAATCAAGCAACTAAGTATAGTAATTGAAAGAGTTTATTTCCTGGCATTAAGAGAGTTCTCCAAACCTCTTCCCTTCCCTCTCTAAATTGTTTTTCAATTTTCTTATTTTGGTTGGTCAAAAATATTGGAGAATATTTTCTCTATAGAAAAATGATGTTTCATAAAATTAAGGAAAATATCTTTTCTAATAAAATTTTGAGAAATAAGTTGTGTAAGTGGCATTACACACTAATTTATCTAAGTTATATACAAAATTATTTTAATATAATATTTTATATTTATTTTGTCAAACACCAAAAATAAATAAGAAACTTACCTAAGCTTGTAAAAGGAGCTTAAGGTTTCTAACCATTGTATATGAATTAAGAAGATCTTAATGTAACATGATACATGAAAACACTTTTAGCTTAAGGTTTCTAACCATTGTATATGAATTAAGAAGATCTTAATGTAACATGATACATGAAAACACTTTTATCATAGGATGTGTTCAAAAAGGAGAAAATAAACATTTTTTAATTTTCTCATATTAATTGCTTAAATTGTTTAGTAGATATACGAACACAAAATAATAAGTACCAGACCGACTGATTTTCTTTCAAAAAATAATTTGTGTAAATTTAGATCTCGTCTCTCTAGTATATATCATGGCCCAAATTCTTGAAAGTTGTCAGTGTACATAACATGTTGTATTCGTTGTATCACATATACAATTGAGACAGAATACAAATAGAATAGTTAACATTCTTAAGTCTCGCTTCTTGCCGTTCCTTTTACTTGTGTTTCTAATTATTATCCTTATTAAATATGCATGTGATTAGTTGAAACAACAATTCTCTGGAAATTGAATCCGCCATAAATGGCAAAAGGAAGGGGAAAAGGAAAGAGAGTCCGAAGAAGAAGAAGAAAGGTATGCTCTAAATTATTAGTAATTAGTCTCTGAGAATGTCCATTGCACGTTTATGTCTTGTCATTATTATAACACTTTTATATTATTTAAAAAGTTAAAATCAAGATTCTTTAAATAACTAAAAAGAAATGTGCAGATTCTCGTCATTTGCATTTTTTCAATGAAATGATTTTTTTTTCTAAAAATAGCCACCTTATGGGAGCTATTGTTAATTAAATCAGAAGAAAAATGTAGTATGGAGGAAAGGCCATTTGCAATAGGGAAATTATGAACATCTTTGTCAATAAAACATTATTTGCTTCATAAATTGCTGACTAAAACAAGAGAAAAAGAAAATAAAAGTGCAAGCCTTAGGTAAATTATTACATACCTGAATTTGACTCAATTTAATGGTGAAGTTTAAGCATATTCTTGATGTTATATCACCTACGATAGCATATTTCGAAATATTAAAAAAGTTTTAAAAAAAGACATTTAATTTTTTTTCAACTTTTGACTTAATACCTTTCCTTTTTAGTATTTAGTATAATATGAATTCAATACATGAAACTAAATTATATATATTTAAAAGAAAAAAAAAGAGCAAGAAACTTGAAAATTACTATTGTTTTAGTATCTTTTTGTTCAAATTCAACAGGAAGATTAACCTGACATTTCATAAGCTAGATCTGCACCCAAGTGAAAGAAATTAGCCTCAACAGGAAAGACTCAAATTTTGTTCATATATTTTACATATAAACATGAAATTACTCCCTCCATTCCATATTAAGTTAATTTTTGAGGTGTTTCACACCCTTTAAGAAAAGTAGATTAAGACATAAATTGAACCTAGTTTTCCATTTTTACCCTTATTAATTATTGTCAAATTTATGATTAAAATAACTAAATATTAATTAATCACTAATTCCAATACTAACTAATGAAGGGTAAAATTGGAAGAACACTTTAAAAGTAGTCTTGAAAACTGAACAATTAAGTTAATTTGAAAAATGGAAAATGCCTCAAAAATTAACTTAATATGGAATGAAGGGAGTAGGAAGTAAAAGAAATGAAGAGTGTTTTTGCTAAGAAGTCATCTATTGTCAACCTCCTTATTTAAGAGAAAAATTACATATATAATATACAAAATAATGTCAAGATAGCATACCTTGCGCGCTAACAAGATATATAGCATATTTTGCTAGCAAAGTATATAGGAACTGCATAGTCCAATCCAGAAGAATTTTCTGTCCAAACGTTGAATCAAATACCTGTCTTTTCATCCCTCGGCATATTCGATTTGTCAAAATTCATCAAGAGAAATCCATTTGTTCATTTTTTCTTCCACTCTAACCACTCAAGTTTCATTTAAGTTATATTTTACATCTTAATATTCAAGTAATATTTACATAACTGATGGATCAGTTACAAACTTTTGGGCTTCTTCAATAAATTAATTATGGATATAAAATATTTTTACAATATTATAGTAAATATCGAAGGAATAATTTATGTTTATAGATTAAATAACAAAATTTGTAAAATCTGTATTGGTTACTAAAGAGCACAGTAATGGCAGAAATTTGAAAAGAAAAAAAAAACTATTTTCATGATAAATACTTGCTATTTATTTTAAATTATAAATTGGTTTACGTTATTGTACATTTTTATTAAGAGAATAGTTAGTTATTAAATGATAAAAATGTGGTTCATTATTTGATGGGCAAATTGGTCTTTCAACTTTTAACTTTGAGGCTTTTCACTTATAATAATACTAGTTCTAGAAACGTGCATTGCACGTTTATTCTTTAGTGTCATACAAATTTGTATAGGCCTAATCTAACGTTGATAATTATCAATTACATTATTCTTTTGTATATGTTGTTTTGTGTAAATATAACACTGTCAGTTAATTCTTTTCATTTAATTTTGGTTATTTGTTTGCAAAATAAAAAAAGTTGAAAAATATAAAACCAATTAAGATAATATAGCTTATAGTATGTGATATAGTGATGAACTGTTGCTCTAAATTTAAGAAATGGACGTAAATATATCTAACAAAATTAAAAAAGACATAAAGAATAAATATATATTTACCATGTTAATGAGGGGGAAAATGAACAACAAATTGATTTTACATAAATTTATAAGAACAAGTCGATGAAACACAAAGTGAAGTGGACTAATATTTTCTGTTCACTTTATATAAGAGATCATCACCAAAAATCTACTAAAATACGGAAATAATTGCAACCCAAAAACTTATCATAAAATACAAAACCAGTAAATAAAGTGCAAATATATATACACAGGCCATAGTTATACACAAAAAGAAGGATCATTTGAGCAAGATAACTAAGGAACATTATTTTTAAAAAAAGACACAAATAATGATACAATCCACCTTGAAAGAAGTTTCATCATATAAATCGAAAAATAAATTATGTAATTGTTTTCAGCCTATTCCTCATCTATCTACCTACCTTAAAAGCATGAACTCTCTAACTTTAATGTTAAATTACTATAATACCCCTAACTTAAAACACTCAATTTAGTATATATTCTATATTTTATATTTTATTTATTTATTTATTCTATATTATTTTAAAGGGAAAAGGGTATGAAAAATACTCCAATTTTGGCCGAAATTATTGCTGTTACGATACCAAACTTTATGGAGGACCTTTTACCCCCATGCACTATTTAATAGTGTATTTTAAAGGTATATATGTGCCCACGTGGACACATTACTATTTAAAATGATGCAATATTTATGATGTCCACGTAGGCACATATATACCTTTAAAATACACTATTAAATAGTACAGGGGGGTAAAAGGTCCTTTCCAAAGTTAGGTATCGTAACAACAATTTCGATCAAAGTTGGAGTATTTTTCAGACCCTTTTCCCTATATTAAAAGCTGACACCTTTTCACCTTGATGGGTAGTGACTTTTCCGAAGGATTGTGACTTTTTTATAGAGTTGTGACTTTTTCGATGAGTTATGTCATTTCCAAAAAAATTTGATTTTCTTGAAGGATTGTGACTTACCTAGTAAGGCACGATAAATACATTTTCATACTACCCTTTGTTGTCTATAAATAGAGAGGTTTTCTCACACTTTTAAACTACAAATTTTGTATGTTTTCTACTCTTCTTCTTAAAATAAGGAAGATTAACTCCAAACGAGAAGACTATCTAGATAATTAATATATACTCATTTTCATAGTTATAAATATATTTTTAAAGAAACTTCTTCTTGACAAAAAGTTTAATGATTTTCTATTGCACAAACTACAACTAGGTGTTCAAGCTTTGTAAGTCTTAAACTATTGGAGAAAAAATATTTGATCAAAAACTTGTTTGAAGAGTCCAAACTAGATTTAATAGGTACTCTTATGTTCCAAATTTATTTGTTGTACTTTTATTTTTATTCAGTTTAATATAGAATGTTCTTTGTTCTTGGGGAGTGGGGGTGCATCTTTAAGACCACAAGGTTAAAGACATTTTTATATATTCTATATTTCCTTAAATTGAAAGTCTTTTTTATTTTTTGAAATATCATGTCAAAATAAAATTAGACAAATCTATATCCCTTTGTTGTCTATAAATAGAGAGGTTTTCTCACAGTTTTAAACTACGAATTTGTTAGTTTTGTATTCTTCTTCTTCTTAAAACAAGGAAGATGGTGAGAGTTGTTCAATTATGCAATTTCAATATTTTTGTGGGTAAAATAGACAGATCAACAAAAATTGATGCCATAAGGATAATGGAAAAATTCAACTTCAAAAGAGAAGACTATCTAGATAATTAATATGCACTCATTTTCATAACCATAAATATACTTTTGCAGCAACTTCTACTTGACAAGAAGTTCAATGGTTTTCTATTGCAAAACTACAACTTGATGTTCAAGCTGTGTAAGTCTCAAACTGTTGAAGAAAAAAGATTTGATCAAAAATTTGTTTGAAGAGTCCAAACTAGATTTAATTGGAACTCCTCCGTTTCAAATTTATTTGTTGTACTTTTATTTTTATTTAGTTTAATACAAAATGTTCTTTTTTTCTTGTGTGGGGCATCTTTAAGACCACAAAGTTAAAAGACATTTGGCTTTTCATCAGCCGTTGCGCGCTAGCCTTTTCCCAACCTAGTAAAGGGGCTGCTAGTTGTAGCGCGCAGTGTACTAGTGAATAGGAAAAGCGAATTGAGATTACTAATGACGGATGGAGGTTGAGGGTAGAACATGTTCGGTGCCTCGCCCTTGTCTCCTTCGCCGTAGACTGAAAATGATGGGAATCCTATCGAGAAAGAAGAGGCCACACAAACCCAATCTCGTTTTCTTAGGGTTATGGTGGCACTATGTTTAAATTGACTTCCCCTCCCCTTCAACCTGCCCCAACCCCCTATATTATAAAATAGAAGAGTCAAATATAATAAATGCAGTAATCCTACCCATGCTGAAAGTTTTGGACCGAAATGATGGCCCAATTTTGGGTCTTAAAAGAATTGGAGGCTAAGGTGGGAATCAATTATATTTGCAATTACCAAATACTATTAGATTACAATTGTAACCAATTCAAGTTGAAATTTTAGCCGAATTGAATTAGATCGGTGAATTCGGCTAACAACAAAATAAGACGAATTAGTATAATTAATTTATGAGCTTCTTAATTTTAACGAAATAAAATAGTTAATTTAATTATAAACTGAGTAAATCGAAATTATAACCATAATTTAAACTAAACTAATTTGATAAAGTACTTACTAAAATTAAAGTCCTTTTTCAGACGATTTTCGAATATTTAAGAAACACTAATTACACATATAATTACAAAATACTATAAAATCGACTAGAATTACTTAGAGTAACCTTGAGAAATATTTGAATTTTATAAAACTAATTATTCTAAATCGTTTGAAAATTGAGAAGCTCGTGAATTAATCCCTATCAGGGAGGGTCAAAATTGGGTGTCAACACCCCAAATCACGCTAATCTAATTGATTTCAATCTCTCCCAAATCTTAACAGATTCAATTAAATCAAAGTTTAAATTTTCTTCTCTCAATTCTCTTCCAAATCCACCCACCTTCAATTCAAAATTCAAATTTTCTTCTCTCAATTCTATTCCAAATTCATCTAGCTTCAAACAATTCAAATTTTCTTCTTTCAATTCTTACCCAAATCGTAATAGATTTAAAAAGTCGAAAACAATAGCTGATACATGATGAATACATTCAAAAATCTGTAAAAGCAAGGTGAGTTACGAACGATACATAAGTGATGGATTTCAAATTTCTTCTCCCAATTCACCGAAGGTCCTTTCAATTTTGATTCAAAATTATCAAAAAAAATGAGAAGATACATCATGAATATTTTGATTTTGCAGAGACAACGAAGAATCTGAAAAAAGAAAGATCTGACATTCAAGAATATGGAAAAAATATGAGCCTCGATGTGCAATGTATAAAATAGATCAGAGCTTTAATTTCATAGTAAAATAGATCTGACAATCAGAGGTATTGAATTACATAT
>JAJOOF010012143.1:0-12445 GCA_029582545.1 Solanum lignicaule
AGAAGAAGAAGAAGAAGAAGAGGAAGAAGAAGAGGAAGAGGAGGAGGAGGAGGAGGAGGAGGAGGAGGAGGAGAGGAAGAAGAAGAAGAAGAAGAAGAAGAAGAAGAAGAAGAAGAAGAAGAAGAAGAAGAAGAAGAAGAGGAAAAAGAAGAAAAGAAGAAGAAGAAGAAGAAGAAGAAGAAGAAGAAGAAGAAGAAGAAGAAGAAGAAGAAGAAGAAGAGGAAGATAGATGTTTACACAATCGATGAATGAATCGATCTAGGATTATAATTTAACTAACAATCATGTTTAGCATCAATTTCATCAATTTATTTTATTATCTAGTTATTGATTCACAAGGTTAAATGTATGATCATGGTCTCCCGACCTCTAATCGCCTACGATAAATGAAAATCTAACTACATCGTTGAGCGGGGATAGGTTGGACCAAGTACCGAGCATTACAATTTCTTCTTGTATAGTGACCAAACATGGTTTATAGGTATATCCCTATCCTAGATAAAAATTAACCCTAATTATTAAGAGAAAATCATGCTCCTTATATTCCACGTTCTATCCTCTTATTTCTCTCCCGAGTTCAATTCGGACAATATGTTTATTTCAATGGTGATCAAGCATCAAAATAGTAATCATAAGAATATAAGAACAACTAATATGATAAACAAATCATGCCGAATCAAAATCACTAAACAATCATATTGTAAGTAAATATAATCCAAGAACGAGAAGTTTAACTCCTCATAGACATAGATTAATTACAACCCATCATTCAAAGAAAATATGTAAAATAAATAAAAGAGAAAGAAAAGATAAAACCCTAAATCAAAAGTTATTTTCTATATTCATTCTCCTCTCCTAATAATTACTTTTATGGACTATTTATAGATGTAGGAAACCCTGAATAAAAGAATTGAGTCCAAAATAAATTAGAAATTCCCAAACCAAACGAAATTAGATTCCGTTTGAAACACGACTTGTCCGCCGCTTCAAATAAGAATTCTGGATATGCTGCCACGTGGCACAACTCCAATGTTCACTTCTTTGCTTTCTCACCACTTTCTCCGTATATATATATATATATATATATATATATAAATATTAATATAATATTCACTTTAATCCATTAAGTTGTCTACTTAATTTCCTTCTTCAATCTTCCATCTTTAATTCTTTTTAGCTCCAAACTTCTTTATTTTTCCATCAATTTAATCCTACAAATAAAATACACTATTAAGCACAATTCATAAAATCCATGCTCAAAAAGGAAAAATATAAATAATAAATGTGAGACAAATAATGATTAAAAATATGTATTTTGGCCTCACATCAGCAGCATATCCTCAGGTGGTTGAATCGTACGTTATGCCTGACCATCCATTTGAGGATGGAATGTTGTACTTAAATTCACTTGTGTTCCCAAATTCTTCTGAAATGACTTCCAAAATCTTACAGTGAATTGAGCTCTCCTATCAGATATTATAGAGATTGGCACTCCATGTAGTTGAACTATATCTTTGATATACAACTTTGTCTACTCCTCAACTGTATAAGTAGTCTTCACCGGCAAGAAGTGAGTTGATTTGGAATCAAACTTCCTAAATGAGCGAGGCAAACCAGTGACAAAATCTATGTTGATCATGTCCCACTTCCAAATTGGAAGTTCTATGCGCTGCATATAACCTCTGGGCTTTTGGTTCTCTACTTTTACTTGTTGACAATTTGGACAACTTCCGCAATGTTCTTCTTCATGTCACCCCGTCAATATATTTCCTTCAAGTCATGATATATTTTAGTTGACCCCGGATGGATAGAATATCTTGAATGATGTGCTTCCATCATAATCCTCTTTCTTAGTCCATCTATATTGGGTACACACAATCTGTTTTGGCACCGGAGTACTTCATCTTCCGTAAGCTCAAATGCTATTTTCATACCTTTTTGTACATTTGTGATAGAATAAGGTCCTTATACTGCTTCTCTTTCAGTTCAGCCACTAATGAAGATTCTGCCGCATTTTGCACGATAACTCGTTCATCCGGAGACTCAAGAAGGCGAACCCCAAGCTAGCTAGTTGGTATAGATCCTTAGTTATCCCTTGTTTTTCCATGGGCTTCCTATAAGTGCTTGCAACTGTTATATGACTTAATGCATCAGCTACTACATTTTTTTTCCTGGGATGATACAAGATATCAATGTTATAATCTTTTAATAGCTCAAGCCATCTTCGTTGCCTCAGATTTAGGTCCTTTTGCTTAAAGATATATTGAAAACTCTTGTGATCAGTATATATGTCAACATGAACTCCATATAGGTAGTGGCGCCATATCTTCAAAGAAAATACAACTGCTACTAACTCTAGATCATTGGTTGGATAATCTTTCTCATGTGGCCGCAACTGCCTTGAGCCATAAGTTATTACTTTTCCATGTGGCATCAATACACATCCTAATCCCACTCCTGAAGCATCACAATACATTGCATACCCTTTTGTGCCCTCTCGAAGTACCAATATAGGTGTGGAAGTCAATTTATTCTTCAGCTCTTGGAAGCTTATTTCACATGCATCGCTCCATTGAAACTTATTTTATTTGTGTGTTAGCTTTGTTAAGGGTGCTGAAATGGAAGAAAATCCTTCAACGAATCTCCTATAATAACCTGCCAATCCAAGAAAACATCTACATGGACCCCATATAGGTAGTGCCTCCATATTTTCAAGGCAAACACCACCGCCACTAATTTAAGATCATTAGTTTGATAATTCATTTCATGTATCTTAAGTTGCCTCAAAGCATAGGCAATTACTTTACCATGTTGCTTAAGGATACATCCCAAACCCACTCGAGTAGCATCACAATAAACCACAAACCCATCGGTACCCTCCGATAAGGTCAACATCGGAGCGAACGTAAGTCTATCTTTCAACTCATGGAAGCTTTTATCACAAGCCTCCGACCACACAAACTTAGCCTTCTTTTGAGTCAAGGTCGTCAACGGGGAAGCAATAGAGGAAAAACCCTCAACAAACCTCATGTAATAACCGGCCAAATCCAAAAACCTTCTAATATTAGTAGGAGTTAGAGGTCTAGGCCAACCTTTGACCGCATCCGTCTTTTTAGGATCTAGCTCAATACCCATGTTCGACACAATATGACCACTCTTCCCACAATGAAAGTAACCATCCGTGCCTACAAGACACTTGCCCTCATGTTTCTTGCCACACTTGGCACAAGTAGGTCTTGTCATAAAAGATCCACCACTATTGCCTCCTTGAGGCTTAGGGTTAGGCACCCTATCCCTTTTAACCCTTGGAGCACTAGAGGAGCCTTGGTTGGAGAACCTTCTCTTGAACCTTGCTCGCCCTTGACTTCCTTATTCACTTGCTACAGATTTTCTTCCTCAATTTGTTCGGCATGAACCATAAGTTGTGAAATCTTCATACTTAGGACGAGCATTGCCGAACGACATTCATTGACTACCAAGTCGGATACCCCCGTAACAAATTTGTTCATCTTGGCCCTAGAGTCCGCCACTAAGGTTGGAGCATACTTAGACAATTAGGTGAACTTAAGGCTATACTCTTTCACACTCATACCTCCTTGGAGAAGGTTAATGAATTCTTGTATCTTTCGTTCCCTCAACTCTAGGGGAAAAAACCTGTCAAGAAAGACCGACTTGAATAATCCCCAATCTACCAGGCCCACTCTTACGGGTCTCTCATCCTTCCATTGCGCATACCAAACTTGAGCCACATCTTTCAATTGGTAGGCGGCTAGTTCTGCCTTCTCTTGGGAAGACACTCTCATAGCATGAAGCACCTTAAACACTTCATCGATAAACCCTGGTGGGTCTTCCTTCACTTTGTAGCCATAAAACATAGGGGGATTCATTCTTGTGAAATCCCTTATCCTTGAAGTGGTTGTACTTGCATTGGGGTTCACTTGAACTCTAGCATCCCTAGTGACTTGAGCCGTTAAAGCATGAGTCAATGTTTGGAGAGCTGTCCTTATTTCCATATTTTTCATAGCCCCCTCATCATTAGGAGCTTAAGGAACTTGAGGACCTTGGGGAGGAACTCCCTCATTCACAATCTCTTCTTCCATCCTCACTTCTTGTATTCATATCCTATATACACAACAAAAGGCTTAGGAAAAGGACTTCATAGAGTTAAAACTCTAAGGCACGACTAAAGAGTAATGAAAGAAGTGAGTTCCTAAACATCTTATAGCCTATCATTCATAAGTGTGGCGCACTTCACACTCAAGAACAAGACTCTACTAGACGTGGTTCATGATACATCATCCTAGAATCATTCTAAACCTTGTGCTCTGATTACCAAGTTTGTCACGACCTAGGGGTACCCCCTAGACATAACATAACGTACTTGACACAGAAGAGGTATCATACAAGCCCTTAGCATAATCATGAACATAAGTACATAGAAATGATGTGGAATTTAAAACTTTTACAATAGAAGTCTTTTTCATTAAAGGAGTATAAGAGTCTAGACCTTGTCTCAAAGAAACCATCTAATACAATCAAATACAATCTTATGGACATAGCCCTTTACATCGTAGTCATGAAAATGGAAAGTACAAAATGAACTAGAAATGAATAAAGTCTTGTCCTCGAACCATAAGGACTGACCAAGCTTAGAGAATAGTCAACCCAAGCTTCACTTGAAAAGAGAAGTACATCTCAATGACCGAAACCTACACTCATAGTAAATGAAGAAATATGGGTTAGCACAAATAATGTACTAAGTATAAAAGCTATGAATAAAAAAACTTAAAACATGCTTAAAAGGGACATTTAGTTGAAATCATGCATTTATCAAGTTTAAAAGCCATAATGTACATTTAGAGTAATTACATAGTCAACTCATATCATAAGCAACCCTAGGTCACCATAATCATGCATAACTTACCTTGACCTCCTCCATAGTCACACTCATAGACAAGGAGTCATTCATGTTCATATCTAATAATAAGTATAGTCATTTATGGCAACAATTCATATCATGCATACATGGATTCAGATATCTTCTTAGCATAAGGAAACCACACCATAACCCCTTTATAAGTCTACTTGTGCAATGTACAAGTGAAGTCTCATACCCCCACTGATACCAAGCAAAGCTCATTAAGAAGTCATAAGTATAGTTCATGTTCATATTCATGGAAAACATGCATTAACTCATAAAGCATCATGTCATAAAAGTACATACCACCATCACTCTCAAATCTCACTTGTGCTGCATGAGTGAAGTCCCATACCCCCAATCACACTAAGCAAAACCTCCTAAGTAATCATAGTACATAACTCATGTTCTTGTTCATAATTCATATTCTTGTTCTTGTAATGTCATGATCATGTTCTTGTCATGTAGGGAAATATAGCCTTAACCGACATAGACCATGTGAGCTACATGGAATCCGGTGTTATGCCCCACACCGAAAAGAGGTATCCTATTTGCCTAAGGTAGAACTAAAATGTTTAGCATTTAGGTGTATCCATTAGCTAAAGACCTATGTAGGCACATAGTTATGGGATAAGGATTTTGCTACTAGAAACCCGGACTAACTGAGGTAAAAGGTTTCCATCTCATGAGATGACTTGACTTGGGAAGCCGGACTTTCTAACGTTAAAGCTTCCATCTCATTTTCATATCCATTTGATGCTAAGCTTAATTCCCTTTAATACTCGTGTTAAGTCTTTACTTTATATTCATGTTCATAGAAGAATGCCTAGCACTCAAACCAACATGGCATCATGGTAGCTCATGTATTCATTAGGTGAGAATGTCCTTTCAACCTTACAATCATTAATAAGTGAGTAAACCTTTCACATCATGTTCGTAGTGTTTCATGAGAATGGCCGTTTAATCAACACAACAATAATATCATATTCATAGGCTTTTCATGCATAGTCATGTGTAAGGGTATAGGGGAGAAGGATCTTGCATCAATACCACAATTACACAATAGTCATGGGATCATCACTATCTAAGTGAATCATGAGTTCATATACAATCCTCATCAACATAAACAAACCCTAACAAGTTGCCCTTCAAGGCTATGAATCTAGATCAACCATAACTTCTAGAATTACCACATTAGATAGAGGGATATCATGATTCAACAACTTAATAAAGGTAAACTTAGTCAATTATCAAGCATCCATGATCAATCAAACCACACCTTAGTTCACAATTTAGAAAGATGGGGGAATTGTCACTACCCAATGGTACCCCCTAGATGTAACACCCCGTAATTGACCCCGAAGGGGTCTCGTACAATCCCTTAGCATAATCATAACATAAAGACATGGCAATGATGCAGAAAATTTAAAACTTTTACAATAGAAGTCTTTTCCATAAAAGAAAGTCATAAGAGTCTAGACCTTGTCTCATTCTCTATCTAAAACATTAGAATACAAAGTTTGGGACTTAGACCTTTACATCAATAAAGTCTCAATATACGAAGTACAATAGAAACTAAAAAATGGATAATCTGTCCTCGAACTTGAGGACTCACCAAGCTTAGGAAATAGTCAACCCAAGCTTCACTTGAAAGGAGATAGTGTGCCTCAACGACCGGAACCTACACTTATTACAAAATGTATAGAAAATGGGTCAGCACAATTAATTGTACTAAGTATGGAAGCCATGCACAAAAATCCTTAAAACACGCATAAAAGGGAAATTTAGTTGAAATCATGCCTTTTTCAAGTTTAAATGCCATAATGCACATTTAGAGTAATCCCAAAGTCAAACCATACCATAATCGACCTTAGGCTACCATAATCATGCATAATTTACCTTAACCTCATCCAAAGCCAACAATCATAGACAAGGAAAACATCATGCTCATAGTTCATAATAAGAAAGTCATTCTTAACGTCAACTCATGTCATGCATACATGGATTCATACATATTCATGTCATAAGTAAACCACACCATAACCCCTTCATAATAGGTCTACTTGTGCAATGTACAAGTTAAGTCCCATACCCTCACTCCTACTAATCAAAGCCTAATAAGAAGTCATAGATATAGCTCATGTTCATGTTCATATTCATATTAATGGTTCATGTTCATACATAGCATACATTAACTCATAAAGCATCATGTTATCAAGGACAGACCATAAATCACTCTCAAAGCTCATTTGTGAAATGCATAAGTGAAGTCCCATACCCCCACTCATACTAAGTAAGACCCCTCAAGTAATCATAGGACATAACTCATGTTCTTGTTCTTAGTTCATGTCATGTCATGGATCTTGTTTTTGTCATGTAGGGAAATATAGCCTTAACCAACATAGACCATGTGAGCTACATGGAATTCGGTGTCATGAACCCACACCGAAAAGAGGTGTTCTACTTGCGTAAGGTAGAACTAACATGTTTAGTTTATAGCTAGATCCACTAGCTAAGAGACCTATGTGGGAACGTAGTTATGGGATAGGGAGATTGCTACTAGAAACCTAGACTAACTGAGGTATAAGGTTTCCATCTCATGTTCCTATCCGCTCGATGCTAAGCTTAATTCCCTTTAGTAATTACATTAAGTCTTTAATTTACATTCATGTTCATGGAAGAATGCATAGCACTCAAACCATCATGGTATCATAGTAGCTAATTTATTCATTAGGTGAGAATGTCCTTCAACCTTAGAATCGTAAATACAAAAGTAAACCTTTCACATCATGTACATAGTGTTTCATAAGAATAGCCTTTAAATCAACACAACAACATTATCATAATTATAAACCTTTCATGCGTAATAAAGTGTAGGGGTATAGGGGAGAAGGGTCTTGCATCAATACCACCAATTCACAATAGTCATATTATCATCACTACATAGGTAAATCATGAGTTCATATACAATCTTCATCAATCATACACAAACCCTAGCAATTTACCCCCTTTTTAGGGTTATGAATCATGTTTCACAATTAAACCTAAATATACTACAATAAGCATGAATAAAACGAGATTCAATCGCTAGATTAACATAGATACAACTAATAGTAATCATCTTGCATCAATACACCCGTCACAATTCATGAAATTGGGGTCATGGGGTAGTTCATGGGTTCATGGGGAATTTTACAATAAAATTCACCATTTAACATTAATTCATCCATAATATAAGACAATTAACAAAATGAAATCGTTTTTAGGAAGAACCCATGGCTAGAATGAAAACCCTAGTTTTTGACCAATTTACAAATTTTGAAATTTAGAGTTGAAGGGCTTCATGGAGAAAAGTGTTCCATGAATCAAGTCCCCCATACCTTGATTGATGTTTTCCTCACGAAATTGGAGTGAAAAGGATGGATCTTGATCCCTAATCTTGACCTTCTTCTTTGTTCTTCAATGGAGTCTAGAGAGAGAATATTTTGAGAGGGAAGTGGGTTGAGTTTGGGTCTTGTGAGTTATGAGGATTTAAGTGAAGTTTAATGACTTAAAACTATTTATATGGGTCTAAAATAACTAAAAGTAACCATCCCCACCCATACTTAATTAATTAGAAATTTGTTGGAAAGTTTGACCCTTGGTCGAAATCCTTGACAGCATTGCAAACCTCATCCACGAGCCCCCATCTATGGGGCATGGAATGATCCACAGACTGTACTGGTCCCGCGTGGATTGGGTTTGAGGCTGGTGTTTTGGCCTTGGTCCAAGACTCATCAACGAGCCCCCATCTACGGCGCATGGAATGGTTCACGGACTGTACTGTGCAAGCGTGGTTTGTGACTAAAACTTGGAGATTTTGAAGAAGTTTGGGGAGGCTAAGTCTTGACTCACGAATCCCATCTATGGGATGTGAATCAACCCACGACTCGTGGTTTCCCCTTCGTGGATGAAGCTGTTTTTGGACAGCTTTTAAGCAACCCCTTGACCCTCATCAAGGACCCTTGGGGGGTCCTTGGGAGGGCCATGCCTTGACGTTTAGGGGCTAAAACATTGGTACTAACTTAGGGAGGACATTTTATGACTCTTATCTTTACGTTAACCCTTTTTAGGACATAAGACTACTATTAGGCCCTAGCTTAGGTCATTAGATTTCCGCGATGTTACAGGAATCATGGGCCCAAGGGAAATTTTCATCAAAATCCAACAATACTTCTATCACACCCCAACCCTAGGTGAGGCGGATAAGTACCATATGAACACATGCTTTACAAGTGACCTATCATGAGAAAGTAAACTACTATGCAAATAGATTTAGTAATGAGAAGTTTCGTATACAATACATGTCGACTAGCTGAACCGATACATGTGACAAGTGAAATTATGAATACAGATGTTAGGTTTACAATGTCTACAAAGCCTCTACTGGAATCCATGACTGTACAACTAGGAAAATACGCATAGTAAAGACTCGGCAAAACCCCGAATCAACCTGGAGCTCACCAGCAACCGCTGAGTATCATGTGCTTCTATTGGAGAGATCTATTAGTTGAGTACATGTACCTGCAGCATGAAATGCAACGTCCCCAATAAGGGACGTCAGTACGAAAGAATGTACTGAATATGTAAGGCATAATACAACCATATGTAAAATGACAGCTCAAGTGAAACCAAATACCAATAGATAAGGATTAGAGACCACCTTTGCTTATACTTGTGGAATCGTGTATGTTACATTCTTTTCTTTACTTTGTTGTACGTTATAATCTTTATAAGGCATATAACACAAATAATCAGTTGATCAGTGGTAGAAGAGGATGACCCATGCCAAGCATTTTAACCCCTGGGATGATGTCCTCATAATTCCACAAATTGGGGTCGGCCCATGCTAGGCTTTCACCCCTGAGCTGCCACCCTTCTATACCAATTGGGATCAACCCATGCTAGGCTTTCACCTCTGAGCTACCACCCTTTTATACCACTTGAGATTGACCCATGCTAAGAATTGCCCTTGGACTGCCACCCATAATTATACAGATTGATTCACTTAGATTCTTTAATCTTTGAGATTGTTGTTTTGGTGGTCATAATCATTTTTGATATTGTTCTTTTGATGATCATAACTCTTTTGAGATTGTTGTTTTGGTGGTCATAATCATTGTTGAGATTTGGAACTATGGACCAGTAGTAGAAGACATACGCATATGGACTTAAGATAATGACAATGACGTGGGAAGCAAATGTGACACTAACGTAATACTTAGGAGCTTATATGACTCAGTGAGCATTTTGACATCTAAAATTGAAGCACATATCAAGTGAAGACATTTAACATTCAGCCAAGAGATTTGAACTCTATATGATAGCCAAATACTCACTAACTAATATCAAATACAAGGTATACATGAACGTGGAACCAAGGGAGAATGTGGACAGATTCAACTTAAGGACGGATACATATTCATAGTAAGTACATATAAAATTTACAATAGAGCAAGTAGGGATCTTGTGAGGTAACATTATAGTCTAACATAATGGGAGTAATAACCAATAAAGGGAATATATGAACATGTGAAAAGATGACATATATGATGGAATAGACAATTGAAGCAAGTTGTCAAGATATGGGCAGATTGTATATCCAACATATAAACAGATGTACCATGTGTAATCTAGGATCATTTTGATTTATATAAGGGGAATACGTGCCAAGGGTACTTTGACGATGAAATAAGTTTAAACCTTGCATGTTAATACTTGGTAGAGTAAGCACGTACATTTAGTAATAAACTCATATTAGAGTACTCACTTTAATGCTCTAGGGAGTAGGGACTGCAACTATGGATCAGTCACTACCAAGGGCACTTAGAAAGCTTACTTTGTAATACAAATGGTGGATTCATGCCAAAGAAATAGGAAATCGAATAGACTTACATCTCTTGCTGCACAACATTGGAATTACAATGAGTTAACCGTCTTCCTTTCATATTATTTATCTACAATGGAGTAAATAATAAAACTAGCTTTAGTAGTTGATCAACAAGTTTGGGCTACTTGATAAGACCGAAACAGTAATTGGTAGTATATATATAATTGATCCCATCAAGAGTGTTCTTCTCATCCATTCTCCTCTTAAAAACATTTATATACTATACAACCTTCTTATAAGGTCTTTCGAAACTCCTCGGGCTTCATCACGTCTGGAAAACAATATTAAAGGAATGGCAGGAAGTAAGCTCATTCATGCAACATTCAATTAAGTGGTGTATCACTATACTTTCAATGTTCTATCCTCTAATCAGTTCTCCCATGACTTCTCTGCACATGTCCAGCCAGACCCCCTTTATTTTATGATACACAAAACAGTCCCTAAGCATCACAATGTGGAAGTAACAATATGAACTCACGGCTTCCGATCAACACCCCGTAAGTTCCAACTAACATTACATTTAAGATGCTCAAAACGAGCTCACAATCAAAATTTAAGGGGACTCCACTCTATGGCTGTCCCAACAAGCACATCCTTCCTGAACTTTTACCAAGCCCACACCATATAGAGGCAACACTCCTCAGTTCATTAATACATACAAACTTTCACAAACAATGCAAGAACAAGAGAGGGATGAAAATTTCCATAGCTTACCTTGTTGGAAAGAAACCTCACTTGCTAAGACTTGGATTCTTCAAGGTTTAGGTTGTCCTCTCCCCCTTACCTTGATGTTAAATCAGATTATTCACTTGAATTCCTTAAGATGGGAGATGTTCTATGATGTGAGGCTAAAAATACATATTTTAAATTATTATTTTCTCACATTTATTATTTATATTTGTCCTTTTTGAGCATAAATTTTATGAATTGTGTTAAATGGTATATTTTAATTGTAAGATTAAATTGGTGAAAAAATGAAGAAGTTTGGAGCTGAAATGAATTAAAGATGGAAGGTTGAAGAAGGAAATCAAGCAGGCAGCTTAATAGATTAAATTTAATAAAATAATATATTTATATATAAAAGGAAATGGCAGCTCAATTTTTATTCTTGCTTCTTGCTGCTGCCACGTGGCAGCAAGTGAATTGTGCAAAATTATGTTGAGGCGGCAGTATTTCTGTTCACGTGGCGAAAAAGGAAAAGGAATCCAATTCTTTTTGGTTTTGGATTCCTAATTTAAGGTGGACTCAATTATTTTATTTAGGGTTTTCTACATCTATAAATAGTGCATAGAAATAATTATTTAACGGGGAGAACCAAGATACAATACAGAATATAAATGTTCTTCTAGCTTAGGAACTTTGGAAGAGCAGCCGTGGAGGCCGGAGAATTGTGGTTTATTCTTTCTTTTCATTTATTATTTATTTGTATTCGTGATTAATAAAAGAGAGTTTAGCTATTTTTCTTAACTTTTTATGATTAACACAAGCATATTTATTTTAATTGTGTTTTTGAGATAATGAGTAGCTAAATTTCATAACTAGGGTTGTGGGAACCATAAGCGATTAACAAAGTATGAATAATAACTAAGTAATTCTTG
>JAJOOF010012144.1:0-26532 GCA_029582545.1 Solanum lignicaule
TGTAAGAGTAGTTGAGAGATATGAGCATATCAAGTACAATTTATGTTCAATTTTTTAATTAAATTAAAGTTAGATGAAACAATTACTTAAGTGAAGAACAAATAACTTTGTAATAATTTATTATGCGATTTTATAATTTTTGTTTATTTGATAAGATTGAATAAACAATTGGGGCTATTTTAATAGTTTTACAACTTATGGGATTTTTATGTTTATGAGAAAATATACAACACAAAAATTCCATATCGCATGTCCAAACAAACCTTCAATTTCATCTCATGATTCCATATTATGATACCATATCATGATTCCATATCATCATATCATGATATCATATCACATGGCCAAACGGGTCCTAATTAAAATATTTGATATTTTTTGAACAATCATGAAAAATGTGAAATTTTGATACTTTATTCGTATCGATATTCTAAGGAGATTGGTGCGATTCGGGAATATTTGAAATGTTTTTATGTCTTTTTCTTGATTTTTATAATTTTCAGACGTTTACGAATTAATTTTTTTAAATTTTTTCATATCCACAAAAAAATGTAAAATTTTGAGATTCTATTTGTATCGATATTCTAAGATAATTGGTGCGATTCGAGAATTTTTTTAGGTATTTTTATGTCTTTTTCTTGATATCTATATTTTTCAGACTTTTACGAATTAAAATTTATTATATTTTTCAGGAAATCACGAAAAAATGTGAAATTTTGATATTTTATTCTTATCGATATTCTAAGGTGACTAGTGCGATTCGGAAATATTTTGAGGTGTTTTCATGTCTTTTTCGTGATATATATATTTTTCAGACGTTCACAAATTAAAATTTTTGATATTTTTCGGGTAGTCACGAAAAATTGTGAAATTCTGATATTTTGTTCATATCGATATTCTAAGGTAACTGATGTGATTCGGAAATTTTTTGAGTTTTTTTGTGTCTTTTTTTTTAATTTTATATTTTTTTGTACGTTTACGAATGAAAATATTTGATATTTTTCACGCAGTCACGAAAAAATGTGAAAACTTGATACTTATTAGTATCGATATTCTAAGGTAACTAGTGCAATTCGAGATTTTTCTAATGTGTTTTCTATGTTTTTCTCAATTTTTATATTTTTCGTACGTTTATGAATTAAATTTTTTTATATTTTTCGGACAGTCACAAAAAAATTTGAAATTTTGATAATCTATTCGTATCGATTTTCTAAGGTGACTGGTGCATTTCGGTAATTTTTTGTGGTGTATTTATGTCTTTTTCCTGATATTTATATTTTTTGAACGTTTAAAAAATATTTTTTTTGATATTTTATTCGTATTGATATTCTAAGATGACTGGTTCGATTCGGGAATTTTTGAGGTATTTTTTATGTCTTTTTTATTTTTATATTTTTCGGACGTTCACGAATTTAAATTTTTGATATTTTTCTGGTAGTCATGAAAAAATGTGAAATTTTGATATCTTATTCGTATCGATATTCTAAGCTGACTGGTGCGATTCGAGAATTTTTTGAGGTGTTTTTAGGTCTTTTTATTGATTTTTATATTTTTCGGACGTTTACGAATTAAATTATTTGATATTTTTTGGGCAATCACGAAAAAATGTAAAATTTTAATATTTTATTCATATTGATATTCTAAGGTAACTGGTGAGTTTCAAAAAAAATTTGAGGTTTTTTTGCGTCTTTTTGTTGATTTTTATATTTTTTGGATATATATGAATTAAAATTTTTAATATTTTTCGAACAGTCACGAAATAATGTGAAATTTTGATATCCTATTCATATCGATATTGTAAAGTGACTGGTGCGATTCGGAAATTTTTTTGAGGTGTTTTTATGTCTTTTTCTTGATTTTTATATTTTTCCGACGTTTACTTTTAAAAAATTTTGGTATTTTTCGGGCAATCACAAAAAAATGTGAAATTTATATATTTTATTAGTGTCGATATTCTAAGGTGACTAGTGCGATTCAAGAAGTTTTTGAAGTGTTTTTATGTGTTTTTCTTGATTTTATATTTTTTGGACGTTCACGAATTTAATATTTTGATATTTTTCGGGTTGTCACGAAAAAAAGTGAAAATTTAATACCTTATTACTATCGATATTCTAAGGTGATTAGTGAGTAATTCAGGATTTTTTAATGTGTTTTTCTCGATTTTTATATTTTTCGTACGTTTATGACCTAATTTTTTAAGTATTTTTAGGGCAATCACAAAAAAATGTGAAATATTGATACTTTATTCGTATCGATATTCTAAGGTGACTAGTACGATTCTAGATTTTTGAGATGTTTTTATATGTTTTTCTTGATTTTCATATTTTTCAGACGTTTACGAATTAAATTTTGTGATATTTTTTGGGCAGTCACGAAAAATGAGAATTTTTGTTATTTTATTCGTATCGATATTCTAAGGTTACTGTAACGAATCGATAATTTTTTGAGATATTTTTATGTCTTTTTCTTGAATTTTATATTTTTCGGACGTTTACGAATTAAAATTTTTTGATATTTTTTGGACAGTCAAAGAAAATTGTGAAATTTTGATACTTTTTTCGTATCGATATTCTAAGGTGAGTAGTACGATTCAGGAATTTTTTGAGGTGTTTTTATGTGTTTTCTGAATTTTTATATTTTTCGGATGTTTATGTATTAAAAATTTTGATATATTTCGGACATTCACAAATATATGTGAAATTTTGATATTCTATTTGTATCGATATTTTAACGTGACTGATAGGATTCGGGATTTTTTGAGGTGTTTTTATATGTTTTTCTTGATTTTTATATTTTTCGGACGTTTACGAATTAAAATTTTTGATATTTTTCGAACAGTCAAGAAAAAATGGGAAATTTTGATATCTTTTTGTATCGATATTCTAAAGTGACTAGTGCGATTCGGGAATATTTGAGATGCTTTTATGTCTTTTTCTTGATTTTTATAATTTTCAGACGTTTACGAATTAAACTTTTTTAGTTTTTTCAATAGTCACGAAAAAATGTGAAATTTTGAGATTCTATATATATTGATATTTTAAGGTGATTGGTGCTATTCGGGAATTTTTTGAGATGTTTTTATTTCTTTTTCTTGATTTTTATATTTTTCAGATGTTTACGAATTAAAATTTATGATATTTTTCAGGTAGTTAGGAAAACATGTTAACTTTTGATATTCTATTCGTATCGATATTCTAAGGTGACTGGTGCGATTCGAAAATTTTCCAAGGTATTTTTATGTCTTTTTCTTGATTGTTATATTTTTTTGGACGTATACAAATTAAATTATTTGATATTTTTCGGGCAGTCACGAAAAAATGTGAAAATTTGAAACTTTATTAGTATCCATATTCTAAGGTGACTGGTGCAATTCGAGATTTTTTTGATGTGTTTTTCTCGATTTTTATATTTTTTTGTATGTTTACGAATTAAAATTTTTGGTAGTTTTGGGCAGTCATGAAGAAATGTAAAATTTTGATATTCTATTCGTATCGATATTCTATGGTGACTGGTGCGATTTAAGATTTTTTAAAGATGTTTTTGTTTCTTTTTCTTGATTCTTATCATTTTCGGACGTTTACGAATAAAATTTTTTGGTATTTTTCGAACAGTCACCAAAAAATGTGAAATTTTGATATTTTATTCATATTGATATTTTATGGTGACTGGTTCAATTCGGGTGTTTATTTAGGTGTTTTTATGTCTTTCTCTTGATTTTTCTATATCTCGGACATTTACAAGTTAAAACTTTTGATATTTTTCGGTCAATCATAAGAAAATATGAAATTTTGATACTTTATTCGTATCGATATTCTAAGGTGACTAGTGCGTTTCGAGAATTTTTTAAGGTGTTTTTATGTATTTTTCTTAATCCGTTTAGATCTATTTCAGTTGCCAATGAAATGGAATACGGGGAATCTCGGCACAGTGGAACGTGTAACCCGCCTGCTGTTCCATTCTACTACATTTGTTCCTTTAATCCAGACGTGTCCTCGACAACCTGGCGGTTCTTCGGTCTCCGCTTTTGGGGGCGGGAGTGCTAGGTCGCTGGGGGTTCCTTTTCCTCAACCAATTCGGTTGTGTCAGCCTTGGTCTAACATTTTGTTATGAGCTGGCTGGACAAAGACGGATTTTTATATATTTCGAATGTTTACGAATTAAAATTTTGATATTTTTCTAGCAGTCACAATAAAATGTGAAATTTTGATATTTTGTTCGTATCAATATTCTAAAGTGATTGGTGCAATTCGAGAATATTTTGAGGTGTTTTTAAGTCTTTTTCTTGATATTTATATTTTTTGGTAGTTTACAAATTAAAATATTTGATGTTTTTCGAGTAGTCACGAAAAAATGTGAAAATTTGATATTTTATTTGTATCGAAATTCAAAAGTGACCAGTGTGATTCGGGAATTTTTTCAAGTGTGTTATGTGTTTTTGTTTATTTTTATATTTTTTGGACTTTTACGAATTATATTTTGTCATATTTTTCGAGCAGTCACGAAAAATGTTAATTTTTGTTATTCTATTCGTATCGATATTCTAAGGTTACTGGTGCGATTCGAGAATTTTTTGCGGTGTTTTTGTATCTTTTACTTGATTTTTTTATTTTTTAGACGTTTACGAATAAATTTTTTTGATATTTTTCGGACAGTTACAGAAAAATGTGAAATTTTGATACTTTATTCTTATCAATATTCTAAGGTGACTAGTGTGATTCGAGAATTTTTTGTGGTGTTTCTATATCTTTTTCTTGATATTTATATTTTTCGGGCAGTCACGAAAAAAATGTGAAATTTTGATATCCTATTCGTATCGATATTCTATGATGGCTGGTGCGATTCGGAAATTTTTTTGAGGTGTTTATATGTCTTTATCTTGATTTTTATAATTTCTAACGTTTACGAATTAAACTTTTTGATATTTTTCGGTCAGTCACGAAAAAATGTGAAATTTTGATATTCTATTTGTGACGATATTCTAAGGTGACTGATGCGCTTTAGTAAATTTTTTGGATGTTTTCATGTCTTTTTTAATTTTTATATTTTTCAGACATTTATAAATTAAAATATTTGATATTTTTTGGACAGTCACGAAAAAAAGAGAAAGTTTGATATTATATTCGTATCGATATTCTAAGGTGACTAGTTCTATTATAGAATTTTTTGAGGTGTTTTTATGTTTTTTTCTTGATTTTTATATATTTCGGACATTTACAAATTAAAATTTTTGATATTTTTCAGACAGTCACAAAAAAATTTGAAAATTTGATGATTTATTTGTATCGATATTCTAAGGTGACTAGTATGATTCGGGAATTTTTTGAGGTGTTTTTATATGTTTTCTTGATTTTTATTATTTTTCGACGTTTACGAATAATAATATTTGATATTTTTCGGGCAATCACGAAAAAAGCGAAATTTTGATATTCTATTCGTATCGATATATTAAGGTGACTAGTACGATTCAGGATTTTTTTGAGGTGTGTTTATATGTTTTTCTTGATTTTTATTTTTTTCGGACGTTCACTAAAATTTTTGATATTTTTTGGGCAGTCACGAAAAAATGTGAAATTTTGATATTTTATTTCTTTTGATATCCTAAGGTGAATGGTGCGATTCAAGAATTTTTTGAGGTGTTTTATGTCTTTTTCTTGATTTTTATATTTTTGGACATTTACGAATTAAATCTTTTATATTTTTCGGACAGTCACAAAAATATTGGAAATTTTGATAACCTAATCGTATCGATATTCTACGGTGACTGGTGAGATTCGGAAATTTTTTGAGGTGTTTTTATGTCTTATTCTTGATTTTTATTTTTTTCGGACGTTTACTAATTAATATATTTGATATTATTAAGTAGTCATGAAAAAATGCGAAATTTTGATACTTTATTCTTATCGATATTCTAAGGAGACTGGTGCGATTCGAGAATATTTGAGGTGCTTTTATGTCTTTTTCTTGATTCTTATAAATTTCAGACGTTTACGAATAATTTTTTTTTAGAATTTTTGGCTGTCACAAAAAAATGTAAAATTTTGAGATTTCGTTTGTATCGATATTCTAAGATGATTGGTGCGATTCGAGAATTTTTTGAGGTGTTTTTATGTATTTTTCTTGATATTTATATTTTTCAGACGTTTAAGAATTAAAATTTATTATCTTTTTCAGGCAGTCACGAAAAATGTGAAATTTTGATATTTTATTCGTACTGATATTCTAAGGTGACTAGTGCGATTCGAGAATTTTTTGAGTTGTTTATATGTCTTTTTCGTGATATTTATATTTTTCAGACGTTTACAAATTACAATTTTTGATATTTTTTGGGCAGTCACGAAAAAATGTGAAATTTTGATATTTTATTCATATTGATATTCTAAGGTAACTAGTACGATTCGAGAATTTTTTGAGTTTTTTTATGTTTTTTTCTTGATTTTTATATTTTTTGGACGTTTACGAATTTAAATATTTTATATTTTTCGCGAATTCAGGAAAAAATGTGAAAATTTGATACTTTATTACTATCGATATTCTAAGGTGACTAGTGCAATTCGAGATTTTTCCAATGTGATTTATGTGTTTTTCTCAGTTTTTATATTTTTCGTACGTATATGAATTAAATTTTTTGGTAGTTTCTGGTACTCATGAAAAAATGTGAAATTTTTTATATTTTAGTTGTATCTATATTCTAAGGTGATTGGTGCGATTCGGAAAATTTTTGAGGTGTTTTTATTATTTTTCTTGATTTTTATATTTTCAGACGGTTACGAATTAAAATTTATGATATTTTTTAGGCAGTCACGAAAAAATGTGAAATTTTAATATTCTATTTGTATCGATATTCTAAGGTGAAATGTGCGATTCAGAAATTTTTTGAGGTGTTTTTATGTCTTTTTCGTGATTATTATATTTTTCAGATATTTACGAATTAAATTTTTTGATATTTTTTGGGTAGTCTCGAAAAAATGTGAAAATTTGATATTTAATTCGTGTCGATATTGTAAGGCGACTGGAGCAATTCGGGAATTTTTTGAGGTATTTTTATGTCTTTATATATATTTTTGGACGTTTACCAGTTAAAATATTTGATATTTTTTGAGCAGTCACGAAAAAATGTGAAAATTTGATACTCTCTTAATATCGATATTCTAAGATGACTGATGCAATTCGATATTTTTTTGATGCGTTTTTATGTGTTTTTCTCAATTTTTATATTTTTTGTACGTTTAGAAATTAAAATTTTTGGTAGTTTCGGGCAGTCACGAAAAAATGTGAAATTTTTGATATTTTATTTGTATCGATATTCTTTTGTGACTAGTGTCATTTGTAATTTTTTTGAGGTGTTTTCATGTCTTTTTCTTGATTTTTATATTTTTCGGACCATTACAAATTAAAAATTTTGGTATTTTTCGGGCAGTCACGAAAAAATGTGATTTTTTTAATTTTATTCGTATTGATATTCTATGGTGAGTGGTGCGATTTGAGATTTTTTTGAGGTGTTTTTATGTCTCTTTCTTGATTTTTTTTATTATTTGAAGGTTTACGAATTAAATTTTTTGATATTTTTCGGGCAATGACAAGAAAATGTGAAATTTTGATATTTTATTCGTATCGATATTCTAAGGTGACTAGTGCGTCTCGGAAATTTTTTAAGATGTTTTAATGTCTTTTTCTTGATTTTTATATTTTTCGGACGTTTACTAATTAAAATATTTGAGACTTTTCGGGCAGTCACGAAAAAATGTGAAAGTTTGATATTTTATTCGTATCGATATTCTTAGGTTACTGGTGCGATTCGAGAATATTTGAGGTGGTTTTATCTCTTTTTCTTAATTTTTATAATATTCAGAGGTTTATGAATTAATTTTTTTTAGATATTTCAGCAGTCACCAAAAAATGTGAAATTTTGATATTTTACTTGTATCGATATTCTAAGGTGATTGATGCGATTCAGGAATTTTTTGAGGTGTTTTTATGTCTTTTACTTGATTCTTATATTTTTCAGACAGTTACGAATTAAAATTTATGAAATTTTTTAGGTAGTCACAAAAAAATTTGAAGTTTTGATATTCTATTCATATCAATATTTTAAGGTGACTGATGCGATTCGTGAATTTTTTGAGGTATTTTTATGTCTTTTTCTTGAGTTTGATATTTTTCTGGTAGTCACGAAAAAATGTGAAACTTTGACACTTTATTAATATCGATATTCTAAGGTTACTGGTACAATTCAAGATTTTTTTGATACGTTTTTATGTGTTTTTCTCGATCTTTATATTTTTCGTACGTTTACGAATTAAAATTTTTGGTAGTTTCGAACAGTCACGAAAAAATATGAAATTTTTGATATTTTATTCGTATCGATATTCTATGGTAACTGGTGCAATTCGTGATTTTTTTGAGGTGTTTTTATGTCTTTTTCTTGAGTTTATATTTTTCGGATATTTACGAAGTAAAATTTTTGGTATTTTTTGGACCGTCACGAAAAAATGTCAAATTTTGTTATTTTATTCGTATCAATATTCTATGGTGACTGGTACGATTCGGGATTTTTTGGAGGTGTTTTTATGTCTTTTTCTTGATTTTTATATTTTTCGGACGTTTAAGAATGAAATATTTTGATATTTTTTGGGTAATCATGAGAAAATGTGAAAGTTTGATATTTTATTCGTATCGATATTCTAAGGTGACTAGTGTGTTTCGGGATTTTTGGAAAGTGTTTTTATGTTTTTTTCTTGAATTTTATATTTTTCAGACGTTTATGAATTAAAATTTTTGATATTTTTCGGTCACTCACGAAAAAATGTGAAATTTTGATATTTTGTTCGTATCGATATTCTAAAGTGATTGGTGCGATTCGTGAATTTTTTGAAGTGTTTTTATGTCTTGTCCTTGATTTTTATATTTTTTGGACATTAACGAATTAAAATTTTTGATATTTTTCGGGCAGTTACGGAAAATGTGAATTTTAGTTATTCTATCCGTATCGATATTCTAAGGTTACCGGTGCGATTCGAGAATATTTTGACATTTTTTTATGTCTTTTTCTTGATTCTTATATTTTTCGAGCAGTCTTAGAAAAATGTGAAATTTTGATACTTTATTGGTATTGATATTCAAAGGTGACTAGTATGATTCGAGAATTTTTTGAGGTGTTAATATGCGTTTTCTTGATTTTTATATTTTTCAGACGTTTACGAATAAAAATTTTTGATATATTTTTGGGTAGTCACGAAAAAATGTAAAATTTTGATGTTCTATTCGTTTCGATATTTTAAGGTAACTGGTGCAATTCAAGAATTGTTTGAAGTGTTTTTATGTCTTTTTGTTGATTTTTTTTTTTTTCGGACGTTTACCAATTAAAATTTTTAATATTTTTCAAGCAGTCACAAAAAACTGTGAAATTTTGATATCCTATTCGTATCGATATTCTATGGTGACTGGTGCCTATTCGAGAATTTTTTAAGGTGGTTTTACGACTTTTTCTTGATTTTTATATTTTACGAATGTTTACGAATTAAAAATTTTGTAATTTTTTGGGCCATCACGAAAAAATGTGAAACATTGATATTTTGTTCGTATCAATAATCTAAGGTGACTGGTGTGATTCAGGAATATTTTGAGGTGTTTTATATCTTTTTTGTGATTTGTATATTTTCTGACGTTTACGAATTAAATTTTTTGATATTTTTCAGGAAGTCACGAAAAACTATGAAATTTTGATACTTTATTCAATTCGATATTCTATGGTGACTGGTGCAATTCACGGATTTTTTTGTTGTAATTTTATGTCTTTTTCTTGATTTGTATAGTTTTCGGATGTTTAAGAATTTAAATTTTTGATATTTTTCGGGCATTCACGAAAAAATGTGAAATTTGGATATCTTATTCGTATCGATATTCTAAGGTGGTTGGTGTGATTCGAGAATTTTGTCAGTAGTTTTTATGTATTTTTCTTGATATTTTATTGGACGTTTACGAATTAAAATTTTTGATATTTTTCAGGCAGTCACGAAAAAATGTGAAATTTTGATATTGTATTCATATCAATATTCTAAGGTGACAGGTGTGATTCGGAAATTTTTTGACGTATTTTTATATCTTTTTCTTGATTTTTATATTTTTCGGACATTTACCAATCAAAAGTTTTGATATGTTTTGGGCAGTCACGAAAAAATGTGAAATTTTGATATGCTATTCGTATCGATATTCTAAGATGACTGGTGTGATTTGGGAATTTTTGAGGTGTTTTTATGTGTCTTTCTTTAATTTTTATATTTTTCTAACATTCACGAATTAAAACTTTTAATATTTTTTTGGACAGTTACGAAAAAACGTAAAATTTTTATATTTTAATAAAAATCGATATTCTAAAGTGACTAGTTAGATTCGGGAATCTTTTTAGGTGTTTTTTTGTATTTTTATTGATTTTTTATTTTTCAAACGTTTATGAATTAGAATTTTTGAAATTTTTCGGATAGTTATGAAATAATGTAAAATTTTGATATTTTATTCGTAGCAATACTCTAAGCTATCTGGTGCGATTCAGAAATTTTTTTAGGTGGTATTATTTATGCAGTCAAGAAAAAATGTTAAATTTTGATATTTTATTTGTATCGATATTCTAAGGTGACTCGTGCAATTCGTGAATTTTTTGAGGTGTTTTTATGTCTCTTTCTTGATTTTTTAGTTTTTGGACGTTTACGAGTTAAATTTTTTGATATCTTTTGGGCAGTCACAAAAAAATGTGCAATTGTGATATTTTATTCTTATCAATATTCTAAGTAGCTGGTGCGATTTGGGAATTTTTTGAGTTGTTATTATGTGTTTTTCTTGATTTTTATATTTTTTGGACGTTTACAAATTAAAATTTTTGATATTTTTCAGGTAGTCATGAAAAAATTGAAATATTGATATTCTATTCGTATCGATATTCTAAGGTGACTGGTGCGATTAGTGAAATTTTTGAGGTGTTTTACTGTCTTTTTTTTTTTTCGGACGTTTACGAGATAAATTTTTTTGATAATTTTTGGGAAGTCACAAAAAATGTGAAATTCTGATATTATATTTGTATCGATATTCTAAGGTGACTTGTACGATTTGAGAATTTTTTTGAAGAATTTTTATGTCTTTTTTTTCTTTTATATTTTTCGGACATTTATAAATTAAATTTTTTGATATTTTATTCATATCGATATTCTAAGGAGACAGGTGCGATTCGAGAATTTTTTGAGGTGTTTTTATATCTTTTTCTTGATTTTTATAATTTTCGGACGTATACGAATCAAAATTTGTGATATTTTTTGGGCTGTCACGAAAAAATTGAAAACTTTGATACTTTATTCGTATCAAAATTTTAAGGTGATTGGTGCGATTCGAGAATTTTTGGAGGTGCTTTTATGTCTTTTGCTTGATTTTTATATTTTTTGGACGTTTACGAATTAATATTTTTGACATTTTTCGGGCAGTCACGAAAAAATGTGACATGTTGTAATTCTATTTGTATTGATATTCTAAGGTGACTCGTGCGATTCGTTAATTGTTTAAGGTGTTTTAAAGTCTTTTTCCTGATTTTTATATTTTTCGGACCTTTACGTATTAAAAGTTTTGATATTTTTCAGGTAGCAACGAAAAAATGTGAAATTTTGATACTTTATTCGTATCGATATTCTAAGGTGACTGGTGCGATTCTGGAATTTTGTGTCTTTTCCTTGAATTTAATATTTTTTGGACGTTGACGAATTAAAATTTTTGATATTTTTCAGGCAGTCATGAAAAATGTGAAATTTAGATATTTTATTTGTATCATTATTCTAAGGTGACTAGAGCGATTCATGAATTTTTTTATGTGTTTTTATGTCTTTTTCTTAATTTTTATATTTTTCGAACGTTTACGAATTAAAAATTTTGATATTTTTCGGGCAGTCACGAAAAATATTAAAAATTTGATATTTTTCGAGCAGTCACAAAAATATTAAAATTTTGATAATCTATTCGTATCGATTTTCTAAGGTGTGTGGAGCGATTTGGGAATTTTCAGGTGTTTTTTATGTTTTTTTCTTGATTTTTATATTTTTCAGACATTTACGAATTAAAATTATTGATATTTTTTCGAGCAGTAACGAAAAATTGTGAATTTTTAATATTTTTTCTTCGTATCAATATTCTAAGGTGAGTTGTGCGATTCGGGAACTTTTAGAGGTGTTGATATGTCTTTTTCTTGATGTTTATATTTTTAGGATGTTACGAATGAAGTTTTTTGATATTTTTCAGGTAGACACGAAAAATGTGAAATTTTGATATTTTATTTGTATCGATATTCGAAGGTTGCAAAAGCGATTTAGAAATTTTTTGAAGTGTTTTATATCTTTTTCTTGATTTTTATTTTTTTTGGACGTTTACGAATTAAAATTTTTCATATTTTTTTGGCTGTCACGAAAAAAAGGAAAATTTTGATATTTTATTCGTATCGATATTCTTAGTTGAAAGATGCGATTCGAGAATTTTTTAAGGTGTTTTTATGTCTCTTTTCTTCATTCTTATATTTTTTGGATATTTACGAATTAAAATTGTTAATATGTTTCGAGCAGTCACGAAAAATATGAAAATTTGATATATTATTCGTATCAATATTCTAAGGTGACTGGTGAGATTCGAGTATTTTTATGTCTTTTTCTTGATTTTTTTATTTTTCGGACGTTTTAGAATTAATTTTTTTGATATTATTTAGGTAGTCAGGAAAAAATGTGAAATTTTGAAATGTTATTCGTATCGATATTCTAAGCTGACAGTTGTGATCCAGAAATTTTTTAATGTGTTTTTTTGTCTTTTTCTTGAAATTTATATTTTTGAGACGTTTACGAATTAAATTTTTTTATATTTTTCGGGCAGTCACGAAAAAATGTGAAATTTTAATATTTTATTCGTATCGATATTCTAAGGTGACTAGTTCGATTAGGAATTTTTTGAGCTATTTTTATGTCTTTTTCTCGATTTTTATATTTTTCAGGCGTTTACGAATTAAAATTTTTGATATTTTTTGGGCAGTCAAGAAAAAATGTTAAATTTTGATATTTTATTAGTATTGATTTTCTAAGGTGACTGATGCGATTCGAATATTTTTTGAGGTGTTTTTATGTCTTTTTATATTTTTCAAATATTTACGAATTAAAATTTATATATTTTTCGGACAGTCACGAAAAAATTTGAAACTTTGATATTATATTCGTATCGATATTCTAAAATGACAGGTGCGAATCGGGATTTTGTGAGGTGTTTTTATGTCTTTTTCTTAATTTTTATATTTTTCAGACATTTACGAATCAAAATTTTAGATAATTTTTGGTAGTCACGAAAAATTTTAAAATTTTGATATCTTATTCGTATGAATATGCTAATGTGATTGGTGCGATTTGGGAATTTTTTGAGGTGTTTTTATGTCTTTTTATTGATTTTTATATTTTTCAAACGTTTACAAATTATTGTTTTTGATATTTTTCTAGAAGTTACGAAAAATATGAAATTTTAAATTTTTTTTCGTATTGATATTCTAATGTGACTAGTGTGATTTGAGAAATTTTTGAGGTGTTTTTATGTTTTTTTCTTGATTTTTATATTTTTCGGACGCTTACGAATTAAAATATTTAGTATTTAATAGGCAGTCACGAGAAAATTTGGAATTTGATATTTTATTCTTGTTGATATTCTAAGGTGACTGGTGCGATTAAGGACTTTTTTTATGTGTTTTTATATCTTTTTCTTGATTTTTATATTTTTCGGACGTTTACAAATTATTATTTTTGATATTTTTCAGGTAGCTACAAAAAATGTGAAATTTTTAAATTTTTTTCGTATCGATATTCTTATTTGACTGGTGTGAGTCGAAATTTTTTTGAGGTGTTTTTATGTCTTTCTCTTGAATTTTATATTTTTCGGACGTTTATGATTTAAATTTTTTGGGCAGACACCAAAAAATGTGGAATTTGATATTTTATTCGTCTTGATATTGTAAGGTGACTGGTGCGATTCAGGACTTTTTTGAGGTGTTTTCATGTCATTTTCTTGATTTTTATATTTTTCGGGCAGATAAGAAAAAATGTGAAATTTTTTATTTTTTTTCGTATGGATATTCTAACGTGACTGGTGTGATTCGAGAATTTTTTGAGGTGTTTTTATGTCTTTTTATTGATTTTTATATTTTTCAGACGTTTACGAATTAAAATTTTTGGTATTTTTCGGGTAGTCACGAAAAACTGTGAAAATTGATATTTTATTCGTGTTGATATTTTAAGGTGACTGGTGTGATTCGAAAATTCTTTGAGGTATTTTTATGTCTTTTTCATGATTTTTTTATTTTTCGAACGTATACGAATTAAAGTTTTTGATATTTTTCGTATAGTCATGAAAAATGTGAAACTTTGATATTTTATTCGTATCGATATTCTAAGGTGACTGGTGCGATTCGGGAATTTTTTAGGTGTTTTTATGTTTTTTTTTTTTTATATTTTTCGGACGTTTACGAATTAAAATTTTTGATATTTTTCGGGAAGTCACGAAAAAAATGTGAAACTTTGATATTTTATTTGTATCAATACTCTAAGCTGACTGGTGCAATTTGGAAATTTTTTGAGGTGCTTTTATATCTTTTTCTTGATTTTTATATTTTTCAGATGTTTACAGGTTAAATTTTTTTTATCTTTTTCGGGCAGTCACGAAAAAATGTGAAATGTTGATATTCTATTCGTATCGATATTCTAAGGTGATTGGTGCGATTCGAGAATTAATGATTTTTATTTCTATTATTCGGATAGTCACGAAAAATGTAAAACATTAATATTTTATTTGTATCGATATTCTAAGGTGACTGGTGCAATTCTTGAATTTTTTGAGGTGCTTTATGTCTTTTTCTTGATTCTTATAATTTTCGGACCTTTACGAATTAAATTTTTTGATATATTTCGGGCAGTCACGAAAAAAATAAGAAATTTAATATTTTATTCGTATCAATATTCTAAGGTGACTTGTGCGATTTGGCAATTTTTTGAGGTGTTTTTATTTCTTTTTCATGAATATTATATTTTTCGGATGTTTTCAAATTTAAAATTTTGATATTTTTCGGGCAGTCACGAAAAAATTAGAAATTTGGATATTCTATTCGTATCGATATTCTACGGTGACTGATGCGATTCGAGAATTTTTTGAGGTGTTTTAGTCTTTTTCTTGATATATATATTTTTCGGACGTTTATGAATTAAATTTTTTGATATTTTTCGGGCAGTCACGTTAACATGTGAAATTTTGATATTTTATTTGTATCAATACTATAAGCTGACTGGTGCAATTTGGGAATGTTTTGAGGTGCTTTAATGTCATTTTCTTGATTTTTATATTTTTCGGATGTTTACAGGTTAAATTTTTTTATCTTTTTCAGGCAGTCACGAAAAAATGTGAAATGTTAATATTTTATTTGTATCGATATTCTAAGGTGACTGGAGCGATTCGGAAATTTTTTGAGATATTTTTATGTCTTTTTATTGATTTTTATATTTTTCGAACGTTTACGAATTAAATTTTTTGATATTATTCGGATAGTCACTAAAAAATGTAAAACTTTTATATTCTATTTGTATCGATATTCTAAGGTGACAGGTGCAATTCGTGATTTTTTTGAGGTGTTTTTATGTGTTTTTCTTGATACTCATATTTCAGGCAGTCACGAAAAAAATAAGAAATGTTATTATTTTATTCGTATCAATATTCTAAGGTGACTTGTGCAATTTGGCAATTTTTTGAGGTGTTTTTATGTCTTTTTCTTGATTTTTATATTTTTCGGACGTTTACAAATTTAAATTATTCGATATTTTTTGGGCAGTCACGAAAAAATTAGAAATTTGGATATTCTATTTGTATCGATATTCTACGGTGACTGGTGCGATTTGGGAATTTTTTGAGGTGTTTTTGTCTTTTTCTTGATTTGTATATTTTTCGGACGTTTACAAATTAAATTTTTTGATTTTTTTGGGCAGTTACGAAAAAATGTGAAATTATGATATTTTATTTGTATCGATATTCGAAGGTGACTTGTGCGATTCGGGAATTGTTTGAGGTGATTTTATGTCTTTTTCTTGATTTCATTATTTTTTGGATGTTTACGAATTAATAATTTCTTATTTTTTGGGGCAGTCACCAAAAAATGTGTAATTTTGATATATTATACGTATCGATATTCTAAGGTGACTGTTGTGATTCGGAATTTTTTTGAGGTGTTTAATATCTTTTTCTTATTTTTCATATTTTTTTGATGTTTACGAATTAAATTTTTTGATATTTTTCAGGCAATCACGAAAAATTGTTAAATTTTGATATCTTATTTGTATCGATATTCTAAGGTGACTGGTGCGATTCGTGAATTTTTTGAGGTGTTTTTATGTCTCTTTCTTGATTTTTATATTTTTCAAACGTTTACGAATTAAAATCTTACATATTTTTCGGGGAGTCACGAAAAAATGTGACCAAATCGATATTCTAAGGTGACAGGTGCGATTCGAAATTTTTTTGACATACTTTTATGTCTTTTTCTTGTTTTTTATATTTTCGGACGTTTACGAATTAAAATTTTTGATATTTTTCGACCAGTCACTTAAAATTGTGAAATTTTGATATTATATTCGTATTGATATTCTAAGGTGACTGGTACGATTCAAGAATTTTTTGAGGTGTTTTTATGTCTTTTTCTAGATTTTTATATTTTTCGGGTAATCACGAAAAAATGTGAATTTTTGATCTTTTATTCATATTGATATTCTAAGGTGACATGTGCGATTCGGAAATTTTTTAAAATTGTTTTTATGTTTTTTTCTTGATTTTTATATTTTTCGGACGTTTATGAATTAAATTTTTTAAATTTTAGGGTAGTCACTAAAAAATGTGAAATTTTGATATTTTATTCGTATCGATATTCTAGGGTAACTGTTGCGATTCGTGAATTTTTTGAGATGTTTTTTATGTCTTTTTCTTGATTTTTATATTTTTCGACGTTTTCGAATTAGAATTTTTTATATTTTTTGGGCAGTCACGAAATAATGGAAATTTTGAGTTTTTATTCGTATCGATATTCTAAGTTGACTGGTGCGATTCAGAAATTTTTTGAGGTGTTTTTTTGTCTTTTTCTTGATTTTTATATTTTTTGAATCTTTACAAATTAATTATTTTGTTATTCTTCGGGCAGTCACGAAAAATGTGAAATTTTGATATTTTACTAGTATCAATATTAAAGGTGACAGGTGCGATTCGGGATTTTTTTTGAGGTATTTTTATGTCTTTTTCTTATTTTTTATATTTTTCGGACGTTTACGAATTAAATATTCGATATTTTTCGTGCAGTCACTTAAATTTGTGAAATTTTGATATTCTATTCGTATCGATATTCTAAGGTGACTAGTGCGATTAAGGAATTTTTTGAGGTGTTTTTATGTCTCTTTCTTGATTTTTATATCTTTCAAACGTTTACGAATTAATTTTTTTTTATATTTTTCGGGCAGTCATGAAAAATTGTGAAATTTTGTTATTTTATTCAAATCGATATTCTAATGTGATTGGTGTGATTCGGGAATTTTTTGAGATTTTTTTATGTCTTTTTCTTATTTTTATATTTTTTGGACGTTTACGAGTTAAATTTTTTGATATTTTTCGTGCAGTCACTTAAAATTGTGAAATATTGATATTTTTTTCGTATCGATATTCTAAGGTGACTAGTGCGATTCGGGAATTTTTTTAGGTGTTTTTATGTCTTTTTCTTGATTTTTATATTTTTCGGCAGTTTACGAATTAAAATTTTTGATATTTTTCAGGCAGTCACGAAAAAAATGTGAAATTTTGATATTTTATTCGTATTGATATTCTAAGGTGACATATGCGATTCGTGAATTTTTTCAGGTGTTTTTATGTCTTTCTCTTGATTTTTATATTTTTCGGACAGTCACTAAAAATGTAAAATTTTGATATTCTATTTGTATCGATATTTTAAGGCTACTAGTGCGATTCGGGATTTTTTTGAGGTGTTTTTATGTCTTTTTCTTGATTATGATATTTTTCGACGTTTACGAATTATAATTTTTGATATTTTTCGGGGAGTCAAGAAAAGATGAAAAATTTTGAAGCTATATTTGTATTGATATTCTTAGTTGACTGGTGCGATTCAGGAATTTTTTGAGATGTTTTTATGTCTTTTTCTTGATTTTTATATTTTTCAAACATTTACAATTTAAAATATTTGCTATTTTTCGGGCAGTCACGAAAAATGTGAAATTTTGATATCTTATTCGTATTGATATTCTAAGGTGATAGGTGCGATTCAGGAATTTTTTTAGGCGTTTTTATATCTTTTTCTTGATTTGTAGCTTTTTCGGACATTTACAAATTAAATTTTTTGATATTTTTCAGGCAGCCACGAAAAAATGTGAAATTTTGATATTTTATTCGTATCAATATTCTAAGGTGATAGGTGCGATTCGGGAATTTTTTGAGGTGTTTTTATGTTTTTTTTAATATTTTATTCATATCAATATTTGAAGGTGACAGGTGCGATTCGGGAATTTTTTGAAGTGTTTTCTATGTCTTTTTCTTGATTTTTATTTTTTCAAGACGTTTACGAATTAAATTTTTTGATATTTTACGACAGTCACGAAAAAATGTGAAATTTTGATATTTTATTCGTACCGATATTCTAAGGTGACTGGTGCGATTCGAGATTTTTTTGAGGTGTTTTATGTCTTTTTCTTGATTTTTATATTTTTTGGATGTTTACGAATTAAATTTTTTTATATTTTTCGGCCAGTCATGAAAAATGTTAAATTTTGATATTTTATTCGTATCGATATTCTAAGGTGACAGGTGTGATTCAGGAATTTTTTGAGGTGTTTCTATGTCTTATTCTTGATTTTATATTTCTCGGACGTTTACGAATTAAATTTTTTGATAATCTTTTCGGTAGTCATAAAAAAATGTGATATTTTGATATTTTATTCGTATCGATATTCTAAGGTGAAAGGTGCGATTCAGGAAATTTTTGAGGTGTTTAGTATCTTTGTCACCGATCCATTCGGCGGTTCGCCGAAGGTCCATTTCCATCGCCGAGACGACTTTTCCCTAAGGGCTGGCATACAGTAACTTTTGGCGACTTGAAGTACCACTCGGCGAGTCGCCGAGTGGTCTTGGCGATCGTTAGCTTCCCTTATCTTCAGCTTTTTCAGCTTTTCCTCTCCTTTTTGTCCAAAATTGTCCTTGTCTTGATCTTTTGCCTTCATAGTTGCAATTTAGCACTTACACATCAGTTTTGAGCATAAAATAGGCATCGAACTTGCCCTGGTGGTCCAATCGACTAATTTAGGCGAATGATAGATATGATCTTAGGCACAGTTTTTGGAGAGTGAACTAACTTGCTATTATACCTTTTTGTTACCACCTTGTGAGACTGTGAACCTAGCTTAACACCATTTGAACCTAACCTTTTTTTTGGATGAAACATGAACTGATTTGACCTATTTTCCAATTACCTAAAACCTTCATGAAGCATTGGTCTGTTTGAATAGCAAACTTAGGCCAAAAGCCTAAGTTGGGGGAGTGGTGAAAAATGAGAAAAGTCAAGAAGGTTGTAAAAATTTTATCCTTGATGGATTGTGCTGAAAAAGATGGAACCCCTATAAAAAAAGAGAGAAGAAAAGCAAAAGAAGAAAAAGATTGAAAAAGAAAAAGAATGTTGCAATAAAGCTTGTGTAATGGATAAAATAAATGGGATATCCAATGAATCATGCTTAAAAGAACATAGGATGGATTTTGAAAATCAAAAAGAGTGAAAGAAAAGGAGAAAAATTGAAATGCAGGCCATGCTTCATGAATGTAGAAGTCACAAATCCAAAATGATCATACCTTTACCCTCAACCTCGTTACAAGCCTTGAAAGACCTTTGTGATATTTATTGAGCTTAATGTCATGTTGATTGGAAAATATCCGCATTCCTATGAGTAGAATCATGCATGTGTTTATCTTTGAGAGTTTGAGAGTTGCTTTTGATTCCTTGATTCTTAAATTTTTATGAGCTTTGTGTGAGCATGAAATTATTCTTGATGTGAGGGCATTCAAATACTTTTTTTGAGCTTGAATTTGTATTCGAAGCAATCAATTAGAGCTTATTTTTTGTTTGATGATGGCTAGTCACAATATGAAACTTGTAGTGCACAATTAAACATTGCACGGGTGAATTGAACCTCATGTGCATTCATGTTTGAGTCTTGAGTAGCACTATTTGTAGACAACTCTGTTGAACTGATTGATCTTGTGTTTTATTTGAGGACAAACAAAAGTTTAAGTTGGGGGTGTTGATGAGTCAGGGATTTTGACTCATTTAGGGCTTATTATTAAGAGTTTTAGTGTCCTCAATGCCTATTTTATGCTCTAAACTAATGTTAAAATGCTAATTTGCAAAAGCGGGCAAGAAGGAGCGAAAGGCAAAAGAGTAATGCAAGGACATTAGCGGGCAAGAAGGAGCGAAAGAGCTGAATAAAAACATGGTTGATCCTCGCCAAAGCAACTTGGCGAGTCGCTGAGTGGCTCTTCAGCTCACCAAAAGTTACAGTAGGACGTCCCATGGACAAAGCCAACTTGGCGAGGAGATTGGTGTTTTAGCGAGGTGCCGAATGGATTGGCGATAGAGGTTTTGATCGCCTAAAGTCATAGAAGGGAAGTGGTGAAAAGCTAAGCCAAGAAGGCAATGGAAAGGATCACTCTGCGCATCACCGACCTGGTCAGCGAAGCCCGACTTATTTCGCCGAGTGCTCCGAAGTTGAAAATCTGGTCACATATAAATGCAATTTTCAAAAGAAGAAAGAGGAGTTCTTGATTTTTTAAGAGTTCCCACATTATCCAGTTCTGGGTTTTTCATCCCTAACATTGTTCTTTAACTTGTTAAGTAGAGATTTAGGTTTTATTTGATTTGGAATTCAATTTGAGCATTTTGAAGACTTGTGGATTGTTGTCCAAGCCGATGGAAAACGTAGTTGGTAACTATTTCTTGCTCTGTATAATGTGTGGTTAAAACCCCCAGTCTTGGGGGTGTGATTATGTGATTGAATGCTTCGATTAGCTTATGGGTGTTAGTATTTACTGATTTAATTGTTGATTTGAAGTGGGTTCAATTGATAGTTGAGTTTTAATTGATGAATTGTAGTTGCAAATACAATTTTAGCCTAGCATTTTACGTTTGCTATAGAAAGAAGTTTTAGAGTTAAAACTATTGATTGATGATTGTAGTGATTGGGTTGTTGTAGACTTAGCTTGAGAAAGTGGTTTAAATCCAATCCTACTAATCTAGCTTGAAAAAGTAGATTGGTTGAGCTATTTGTTGTTTATATGTGTTATGCTTGTCGAGGTTTGAGAGAACTCGCTTGACTCGTGATAGTTGATATAGAAATGGCTATTACACTTGAAACCTATCCTACACACTAAGATTCAACAATTTCTTGTAAATAATAATCACCCATTAAACAAAATTGGCATTCAATTGATCACACTCCCAAGGACCCTCTCTACTTGTTTATTCCCGATTGTTCATAGTTGTTAATTATTCACCCAAATCCCACCATTTGACAGGTATCGCCAACCCCTGGCGATTTACTTTATTGTTTCGAAAACGTCCACACCTACGAACAATTAGAACACCATTTCACTTCGTAATTGAATTCTTTACCATATCGCTCCCTGTGGGATCGACCCCAACTCTTAGTTGGGCTTATACTTGATTGCGACTGCCTACACTTAGAATCAGATGAAGTGTAGTTGAGCGTTATCAATAAGCTCTTTACCAAAAAACCTCCACAGGGAAAAAAGAGAAAAAGCTAAGTGGTCGTATGGAAATAAAAAGTAAAATAAATATCACTTTATTTGAAATTTTTAAAATTTGATTCGTTTTGACAATACTTTTTGAAAATATATTTAGAATTTGAAATGTCGTTCAAAAAATATATGAGTTATACCCCCTTATTTTAAAGGACTGGCCAAAAATATTTATTTATGAAAGCAAAAATGCCCAAAATGAAAGTGTTCTGAACAAAAAATATTCCGATCATGTTTGTTTTTTGTTTTCCTTTCCCACCTTGTATTTTGATTTTATTTTTATAGATGTTTAATAATTGAACGAAACTGGATCAAAATCGATAACAACCAAATAAATAAATACACATTATATTTTATTTGGTTTGTTTTAAATAATTTGATAATTGTCTAATTTGATTTTAGTTTTGGGTCAATAACCGGACGAAAAGTTTATTTTCTTGCTGATAATGTTCTAGTTGTTTTCATAATTAAAAAATCTCAACAAGATGAATTGCACAGCATCCCGAAGGAAGATATTATTATCCAAAGTGGGAGGAAAAAGAAGCTAGAATTGAAGACAACTCCCTATAGAGAGATGAAGGAAATGGGGGAGCTTAATTTGGAAACCCTAAGAATTAGGGTATGGATATAAGGGCACGCTGATTTACTCTTTTGACTGGGCCGTGGTTTTTTCTTGAATTTTATTTTTTATGGGCCATTTGGTCTATTTTGTACAAACATAAAATTTTTAATAAAAGGAGCCCCCAACTCCTCTATTGAACCCAATCCAAAAAAACTGAAATTGCTAGTGATATCTTCTAAATTACTAGTATACCAAATCAACTAGTAAGTAATTTAATTTGTGCCTATTAAGGATTAGCAAATGGTAAGACCCGAGATATAAATACCATTTTGATTGTAAATATTAGTGTAAGGAAAATATGAGTAAATCAAGAGTTGGATTAAGATGATAAAAGATAAAAATGAAATTATGAGTTCTATATAATGAAACTTTAAAGCAAGAACACATCTTCATTTAGTAAATTAGAACTATTTTATTTTAATGATTGAGATAATTACATACAGGAAACTTAGAATAAAATTTAAAATAGTAATCATTTGAATTCTACTACTATCCACACTTTACTAGACAACAAGAATGATTTTGGTGTAAAATTTACAACAAATTGAATCATGAGATAATTAAAATCTCTTTCTATTCTAGCAGTTTATTCTGGGAGCACAAGAGTCTTTTAGGCATATCATGAAAGTCCACCATTACAGTCTTTCTCTTGGCTTTCCCTTGTTCTGCCAATCATTCCTCAAATTTTCTCTAGCTCAATTCAAACTATCTCCATGTTTTTGATATTTTGTGTTTCTTTTTGCATTAGTCTCACAACTAAAGAGTTTTGTGTTGTTCTCTCAATTGGTCTGCTAATTATACTGCAGTTGCTCTGTTTTTGTGGTGAGTATTCTAAAAGAAGTTTCTTTTGATGAGGAGCAACTTGTACAGTTTTCTTGATAAATAATTTAATCTTCATTTTTGGTTTCTTTTTTTTGTAAGTGAAGTAATCTGATGTCTTTCTCTATCACTCTGTCTTTCTTTATCAGACTTGTTTTTATTGATCACTTCTCTTTCATCACTAGCATTATCACCTGAATCATCATGAAGAATCAAGTCATCATGATCTTTGGAGTGCATTATCTTCTTGAATATGTTATTTCTGCGCTTTCTCAAGATATATCACAATTTTTTTCCTGAATTATGAGGGTCTTATTTATAGTCGTAGGCTGAAAGAGTTGGTATAACTACAAATATTTTCGGCCAACTATATTGAATTAACATGTGACATGATACTATTGGCTCCTTCAATAGAATTCATGTGTCACGGAATTTCACATGTGACGTCAAACAAGTGACCTCGACAATTATAGCTCAACTAAATAGACTGTCAAACAAAATTTGACCATTAATAAAAGGGAAAACTACAGACAAATATTCTTGTTAGTAGTTTTCCCTTTTATTAATGGTCAAATTTTGTTGGACTATCTATTCAATTGAGCTACAATTGATGAGGTCACTTGTTTGACGTCCCGTGTAAAATGGCGTGACACGTGAATTCTATTGAAGGAGCCAATATTATCATGTGATGTCACATGTTAATTCGGTATAGTTAGCCAAAAAGTATTTTTCGTTATACCAACTCTTTCAGCCTACAACCATAAATAAGACCATCATAATTCAAAAATTTATAAAATTGTTATATACCATGTGCACTTTGAGAAAGCGAAGAAATAACATATTCAACAGGATAATGAACTTTAAAGACAAGGATGACTCCATTCTTGATGATGATGCAAATGACAATGCTGGTGATGAAATTGAAGTGATCAAGAAAAACAAGTCTGAGATAGAAAGACAGAGTGGTAGAGGAACACATCATATTACTTTGCCTACAAATAAGAAACCAACAATAAAGATTAAATTGTGTATCAAGAAAATTGTACAAGTCGCTCCTCATATAAAGCAACTTCTTTCATATTACTCACCACAAAAAAAAAAGCAACTCCGATATAATTAGGAGACCAATTTAGAGAATAGCAAGACCAATGCAAGAAGAAACACAAAACATAAAAAATATGGAGATGAAGTTTTAATCAAGCAAGATAAAAATTAGGAAAGGTTGGCAGAACAAAGGAAAACCAAGAGAAATACTCTAATAGTGGACTTTCATGACATGCTTAAACCTGTTAAAGACTCTCGTGCTCCCAGAAGACATAGTTTGAATAGAAAGAAATTTTGATTATCTCATGATTCAATCTATTGTAAATTTTACACCAAAATCTTTCTTTTTATCTAATAAGTTGTGGACATCAATAGCATTAAAATGATTACTATTTTTAATTGATTCTAAGTTTTCTGTACGGAAATTATCTCAAACATTAAAATAATATAGTTGCAATTTCCTAAATGTAGTTGTATTCATCCTTTAAAGTTATGTTATATACAACTCACAATTTCGTTAGTGTCTTTTATCATCTTAATCCAACTATTGCGTTACTCATATTTTCCTTACACTAATATTTACAATTAAAATCGTATTTACATATCGGGTCTCACCATATGCAAATCCGGAATAGGCACACATTATTTTACTTACTAGTCATTTTAGGTATACTAGTTATTTAGAAAATATAACTAGCAATTTCAATTTATTTGTTTTTGGTATTTTTGTTCAATAATGGAGTAGGAGCTTCTTCAATTCAACATATATGTCTGTAAAAAATAGACCAAACAAAAAAAATAAAATTCAGGAGAAAACTACGACCCAATCCAAAGAGTAAGCCAACCTGCCCTTATATCCAGACCATAATTCTTTGGGTTTTCAAATTGAGCTTCCCCATTTCCTATGGATGATAAGAGCTATAAGAAATATGGTATCAGAGCTATGGATGATAAGAAATATAAGAAGAAACATACTAGTAGAAAGTTGAGAAAAATAAGAAGAAAATTAAACAAATTATATTCGGAATATAAACAACTTAATATCACAAAAACTGATAACGTAAAATTAGATCAATTAATAGATAATATATCTAAAATAGAATATAAATATATTCAATATTTAAAGATACAATGAATAGCGAGAATAACGAATATAAAGAAAAACTTACTGAAATAATTATAGCAAAAAGACAAGAATTAGAACATAGGCAAAATAGACTTAATAATAACATATTCACAGGAATTTGTAAAAAATCTATAATAGCACAAAGAAAAACTATTTTATATCTAGAAATACAAATAGAAAGTTTAGAATATAAACTTCAACACAATCTATAAATGAATAAGGAAGAATACGCAATAGATGAAAAAACATATGAAAATTATGACGGATTAAAAATAAAGATAATATTTTCTAATCTAGGAAGAAGATATAAGAAAATAGATGACAATCTAAGTTTAATGTTAGAAAAAGAAACAGTAAAACTAGAAGATAGTTTAACTGCTATGATAAGAATAACAAAAAAAAATGAAGAAATAGATAGAAAAACAGAAATCGAAAAATTAAAGCAACAAGCAAAAAAGGAAGTACAACAGTTAGAAGAAGTAAATAATACTAAAATAATAGAACTAGAAAAAGAACTAGCAATATTAAAAGAAATGTATGAAATTAAACAAAGAGAAAAAGAACAAAAACCAAAATTAGCAAATGAGATAATTAAATTTAAAGAAAAATTGCAATTAGAAGACGAAATAGAAGAAAAAGAAGAAAATAGCCAAGATAATCTACCCGAAATAAGAATTGATGAAATAAATGACGATGATCTAGAACAACATTCGGAAACAAGCGAAACATATACGGAAATTTTAGCAAATATAGATAATACAAGGAATTTAGAAATAAATACAGGAAACGTAGACATGGATGAAAAACCTAGCACATCAGGAATAAAAAACCCAAAAAATATAAATCCAAAATACTATAATGAAAACTATGGACAATATGATAGAGAAAAAACTATATGGGATAAAAGATTGAATAAAAAATGGACACCTAAACCAATAACTGAACAACATAATTTTTTAGATTTAGACTGTGTAGCAGATATAAATAAAACAATCCAATTATGGATAGGATATATATCAAAACAATTAATAGA
>JAJOOF010012146.1:0-21881 GCA_029582545.1 Solanum lignicaule
ATTGCGGCGACTTTCTCTTTCTGGCCTTCTTACAGATCGTGTGTTTGAGTACATCGGGGTCCATGCTAAGAAGTTAGAGATGCTTTCCTTAGCTTTTGTGGGGGATAGCGATCTAGGCCTCCACTATGTTTTCTCTGGTTGTGAGAGCCTTCGTAAGTTGGAGATTAGAGACTGCCCCTTTGGCGATGAGGCTCTGTTGGCTAATGCTGCAAAGCTGGAGACAATGCGATCCCTTTGGATGTCTAATTGTTCAGTAAGTTTTGAAGCATGTAAGCTGCTAGCCCAGAAGTTGCCAGGGCTTAATGTTGAAGTTATAGACGAGAGGGGTCATCCGGATACGAGACTAGAAAGCTGCCCTGTTGAGAAACTTTATATATACAGGACAGTGTCAGGAAGGAGGTTCGACACTCCTGGTTTTGTTTGGATTATTGATGAAGATGCAGCATTGACTCCATATAGCAACGGGAATTACTCTCTGGCTTCTTAGGAAGACTTCAGGTATAAGTTTTATGTTAATCTTTCACCCGCGTTTACTTGCTTGAGCCTTGTAGTTGCAGTGCTGGTTATGGCGGCAGTGAAGTGATTTGACCTTTTGTTGATCGACTTCGCAGCAATTAATTAATAATGAGTTTGAACTCTTCTTGTTGTGCTATATCAGCAAGGACAGCTATTGTATTTTTGGGTTGGAGAAGGGGGGGGGGGGTGTTCAACTGTGTATCCTATTTTCTATCATTATGTATCGGTTTAACTTTCTCTAGCGACTTGTTCTTCTGCTAAATGGTGCTGTCAATGTACTTGTGGTCATGTATTGTTGTAATTCTCTTTGAAGTTTAATGTGAACCTTTAATTCATTTGAGTGCTGGAAATCCCATTTGTTGAATGTTTAGTAGAAGGTATTTCAGTGTTCTAGTACGAGTCAGTTTGATAAACAAACACTTATTTTCGTTCAGAGTGGGATTTCAGCCTAATTTGGTTGAATGTTCTGAGGAGAGGAAGTCATGAGTGCTTATAAGCTCTCTATAACCTCTTCACTTCACGGGCTAGCTTTTGTGATGAAAGTTTGTTGGGTTTTTGACAGTAGTATCAATGTTGTTTTAAATCAGTACCTTGATTGAGGTTGAACGATTGTGCTTTGAGCACATAAGATGGGACTTCAGACCAAGTTTGACACAAAGGAGGTTTGGACAGCCATAGGCAAATCCACAGCGTAATCTATGAATTCATGTGAATCCCTCAACTTTTGTCAAAATCCTATACATATGTGTATTAAGTTATCGACTTAATACTTATAAATATGTGATTGCGAATCTAATTATTATTGATGTTAACGTGAGGTTGCCATAGAAACTTGTGAACGTCAAATCCTCCGCAGACGGCTTATAAGCAAGAAAATTATTGTGTGTGTGAATGCAAAGTAAAAAATAAAGAGATACCTAGTGGCAGAAAAGTAAGAAAATTCTGCTATTGTAAGAAAAGCAAAAGCATAAATCAATGAATCTATCTGCCAAAATAGTAAAGAAAGCAGTGATAAGAATAGTATTTTGGTGTACAAGATTAATGTTTAAAATTATAATTTTTGTTAAAAACTTATTAGTTTTCTAAATACAATCTACTTTTCAACCATAATGCTCAAAAGCTACTTAAATAACAGGATATTCATCCGGCCAACGACTTGAAGCTCGTCTCCTCCCCTCATATCTTCAGCATATTCCTTAATCTTGAGAGCAGAATCTTCAAGTTGAGGGCTCTCTATAAGTTTGATAATTTTCAATGAACTAATATCCCCTAAAATAGGTGGAATCTCCTCAAGCTCATGACATCCCTGCAGTTTTAATATCTCAAGGGAGGGAAAGGATTCCTCTCCAACCTCCCACTTGGAAAGTGTCATTTCTTCCAACTTCAAATATTTGAGATTCTCAAAGGTGTCTTCCTCCCCCATGTTCCATTCTTCCCCATGGATGATTGTACGATCAAGGTACAACTCTTCAAGGTTGGGCAGTCTCGCTATTGTTGATAGTGAATTGGATGTCAGAGGAAAGTCAGCCAGACGCAATATTTTCAGATTCAAAGGGAAGTAAAAATTCCATGGCCGATTTATGGCTGCAGAGGACCCACTGTCGTTTGTGTTTGAACTTTCAAAACCTACAATGAGGTTTTCTAGTTCAGTTAGGCAATCCAATTTCGGGAACCAGTATTGCTCTGTTGAATAATCCCATGATTCCTTGAGATCAAACTGAAGCAATTGAAGATTGGGAAACTTTTTGAAAATATCCTCTGTATCTTTCGAATAGGAAAGAATGAGTCCCCCTAATATTTTCAACTTCTCTAACTTTGTGTCCTCTGCTATCAATATTGATTCATCTGCATCCATATCAAAGAAAGAACAATTACTCACAAACAGCGCTCGTAACTTTACAAGATCCCAAATTCTCGGTAATAGTATCAAGGTTGTTCCGTTGTTTTGAACTGCCAGACTTTCTAGATTCCAGAGGTTTGAGAAAGACAAAGGCAGATATTTAACTTGTGTCCCAATTCTTAAGTACCTCAAATGATTCAACATGCATATTTCATTCAGCAAAGAATCGTTCACATTGATAAAAGAGGGATCCAGGTTCAACACTCTAAGAAGCCTCAAGTGTCTTAGGTGAAATGTATCAGAAAGACTGTCATCCAGCGGGTATCCAGTTATCCTCAAAGAATAGAGGTGTTTACCAGAATGCCTTTTCTTATTTGAACCGAATAGGACAAAATTAAGCCCAAAGTGCTCCTCATCATCATCATAATCAATGGTCAATATACGTGGCATCAAATCTGAAGAAGAAGATGGTGTACTTGAACTTATCTCGTCAAACAACTTTTCCTCTCTTGCTTTTATCAAACAAAAGTCATGCACAAGATCATGAACTTGGCAAGTCCGGTCATCACCTATCTCATTGAAAAGAATTACCAAGCTACTGGAAATTAAGTTATCCATATAAACATCCATCACTTCTTCCACACTCTTCATCTCTGTCTGTTCCACAAGTCCTTCAGCATGCCATAAACCATTCAAGAAAGTGATTGGCAGTGCAGTGTCCTTCGGATAACTTGCAAGGTAAAGCAAGCATGGCTTGATGTGATGTGGCAAATGGTCATAACTTAATTCTATAACCTTCATCACTTCCACTTCACTGTTCAAAATGAAGGAACTCAAATTATTTTGAACTTCAAGCCACACTGTCCTTTTCTTTTCCCTCCCAGCAATGACTCCAGCAATCAGATCAGCCACCAAAGGAAGCCCTTTACAATTTTCGGCTATTTCTTTACCAACATCCAATAGTTCATCAGGGCAACTCTCGTTTCCAAATGCCCTTTTCTCTAATAACTCCCAACTTTCTTCTGATCTTAGCAATCGAAGGTTAAGAGGAGCAGAGTAGAGCTTTCCATGCAAAGCCACTTCCTTTTCTCGAGTTGTCAAAATAATTCTACTTCCTTTTACAACTTCTGGAAAAGGTCTTGTTAACTCATCCCATGTAGTAGTATCCCACACGTCATCTAAGACAATAAGATACCTCTTTCCATACAGTTGTTTCCGTAGCTTATCAGCAACATCAATATTCTCACTCAATTTTGAATCTGAGTCACTAACTTGATTGAAAATTTTATTCAACAACTTCTTCTCGTCATATCCTTGGTCGACCGTGCACCATGCACGAAGGTCGAAATGGCTAGAAACTGATTTATCATTGTATACTTTGTACGCCAAAGTAGTTTTACCTGAACCCGGCATACCAGTGATCGAAATGACATCCAGATCTGCTGGTCCACTGGTGAGCTTCCGAAGTAACCAGTTTGTCTCTTCCTCAAAACCTACAATTATTTTACCAGCTGTCAATGACTTGCTTTCAACTGGCTTCTTGGGGGTGTTTACAACAATGAGGCTCATGTTCTTGGGAATGTTCTCATGTAAATTAGAGACCTCTTCTTTGATAAGTTTCATCTTCTTTATGGTAATGGGAAGTGAGAAAATAAGATGTAAGAGACCATTTTCTCTAACAATAATTGAATCAATGGCATCTTTCAACTCATATGCTACATCTAAACCACGTGTCCAAAAATCTTTATACATTTCTTGTTCAACATTCACCAAGAACGATCTTATGAATTCTAGGTCTTGCTTCACCATCTCAATTTCTTCCCTTATCAAAGCAATTGAATAAGCATTGGAATCCAGCAAATCATTCAAATGTACGTGTAGTAGATGCATGAAGAGCGGTCCATCACTCATGGGGAAGCAACATTGAGATGAATTCGGGACTTTCAGATAAACATGTTTGAGTTCTTCTTTAAGGAGATCAATATTTTCCAGCAAGTCTAGGGTTGCACGATTTGTTTGGTCGTCACCCTCTTTATTCCTTAATTTTTCTTCCAAGTCGCGTACAAGAGTTGATACCTCCCGGGTAAGTGCTCCAACACGAGCCAAGAGATCAAAAAGTTTGTCATGATGAATAAAGTCCCTGGGCATATCAGAAAAAATAATCAATAGGAATTCCATCATGACATGAATGTTTCGAGCCCCTGAAGTGCTAGGGGTAATAACAGTTGTCATATGCTCTTGTAGATGAATCAGATATTCTCTGAGAATGTCCGGAGAGGTTTCCAGGAGCTTCTTAATGAAGCGTCCAACTTCTGCTGAAGTTGAAGCTTCCAAATTTGTATAACATATGTGCATAACCTCCAGTTCAGTTGGAACAATCTTCAAGAGTAGATGTGTTAGCTTGAAGAGTCGAGAGTCTCTATCATTCTGATCATCCTCATCTAGCTCGGAGAGTTGAGCATTTTCATCAGTCTGATCATTCTCATCTAACTCGGAGAGTTGAGAGTCTTCATCAGTCTGATCCTCCCAAAGGAAATGTCCTACTCTCTCAGCCATCAGTTGAAACAGAGGTAAGACATTCTCAACCATCTCATGTTTAATGCAACCATTCACTATCAAACCATGGAAATCTCTTATGTTGCCACATACATTCCGAAGAACCTCATATTGAGTCACTCCAGGAAACATCTTTTCAGCATGATGCTTGGATAGATGATAGAGATTCAAGAGGAGGAAGTCCAATTGCTCATCCATCATGGTGGCATCTGATTTAGAAGAACGATGATACAAGCTGATACAGTCATCCATATTACCGGCGAGGCTAGTAAGGACATATTTACACCCGATGTCTTTGCCATCATCATCCAAAATTGGTTGAAGCAGATTCTCAATCTCTTGTCTTTTTCTAGTCATTATATCTTCAAACTGCTCCAAATCGGAATAAGAAAGCTGGACGTATGTACAAATAAATGCCAGCTCCAATTTTAGCTTTTCAACTTGATCTTTGTCAAGAGCTTTTTGATTTTCCTCATTCTCTAATCCCTCTAGGATATCCAGAACATCGGCAATGTCCTTGCGAAGAGCAGAAAATAACACCTGCCAAAATAACACACACCAAATTTTTAAAGCCACATATCTACAGTTCAATACTTTACAGTTCACTCTATCAAATAACATACCAATGTGTTGTTTGCTTCTTCATTATCTTTTCGTTTTTCCATGATTCTACTTTTCCTTTCCAAGTTCTCAAGACCTGATGCATAAAAAGTACATAAAACTTTATCTGGAGAAAGAAGATGAAATGACAAGAATAATCAATAATTTCACTATTTTCACACGAACTTAAGAGGAGGACTTAATTAGTGGAAGATGATAAAGGTACACTTGCGATTTGAATTGAAGAAAATGACTTGTAAAAATGGGGTTCATCCAGAAACGGGACCAACTGGTACCGAACCTTTCTATCTCTAATAGTGTATAGTAATATATTTTCATTAGCGAAGGGAATCTTTTGTCATCTTAGAAAAAATCTAAAAGATCTGCTTCTATTAACTCCGCACTCTCCAACCCCCTCCCTCTCACCCGGTAAGAATTCACCCGCACTTGACTAACCTTTTTAGTTGATGAAACTATATATCCTCTGCTTGCTTTGTTATTAGATGTATAGAGCTCAAAATTCTGGAAATAAACAGAGGAATAATTAAGACCAAATATGATGCATAGTATTATTCCAAAAAAGTAAGAAAGCAAAAGCATGATTGAATTACAATGGGGACTCACTTGTCTGCCACAAAGGAAAAAGATAAGAAAATTAATCAAACTTTCAATATTCTGCTCACTTTATATCACTTCCTCTGTTTTATTTTATTTGACACTATTTTGTTTGTTGGACATTCTAATAATTTCTTAGGTAAAGGTTCTTATATTGCATGTTTCAAAAAACATAAAGAGGCAACCATGCTAGAAGCAAAATCCAATATGCTATAATTAATGGTCATTTGATAGTTGTATAAAACAAGTTTTATCCATATCCATGTATTAGAGTCCGTATGACTTATACGACGTAAAAAAGTTATTCATGTATATAATTAATACAACGTTTGGTAGGTGGATAAGAAAAAAGTTATTCATGTATAAAATTAATATGTCGGTTGGTTAGAATAACATACCAAATATTCATATTACAAGTTCATTTAGAATTGTGGAGATTAATGTTAGCTTGTGAATCTAGATGATGTTGTCCTACGATTTAATTGTAACATTACATATCTTTTTTGGTATTATGTGAATTCAACAGTGGCAAATGCACCTCTGATTAAGAATGAAGGATTCTAAACACTCCAAATCTTTTGTGTCTACCGCGGTTGCATATTATTGACCTAACGACTATGGTGGGGATCATGTCACTACCCAAATTCCAAAGCTAGGACTAATGCCTAGCAAGCCACAACCCGCTAGGAGAACCATTGCATTCAATCACCAAACTCAAATTAAAGTCCGAATTCTCATTCATCCCACCACACCCTGAGACCTCTTATTAAGAGACTTTAAGCATAATCATACTTTTTGACATATTTTTGTTGGACCGGTTGAAGTAATAGGTTGAAAGACAAATCAAATAGCTAGATCTAGATTTAGAATTTCCAAGATTATTAAAATATAATTCATCGACTTCTCAAGTCTTTCAAACACATAAAGTGCTCAGTGTTGGATGGAATTCATCGACATCACCAAACGTACAAAAATTGAGAGCTGGATGGAATCTGTTGAAAAAAAAAACAAGTGGTTGCCATTTTATATAACATTGAGTGTAGATCCATTTCCACTACAAGAATCAGAATATTGAACAGTCAGTATATTTGGTTTCTCTGCAGCAAAATTGTATAAGAACATGATCAAAAGAAGAGAAAAATCTTTCTGTTATATCTTTAGAGTCGTATTGAAAAATGAAATCCCTGGTAGAAACTTGAGACTTTGAAGATAGATCTTACCTTATCACGGTCTGAAGTTTAGCAATATTAGAATCCGTACGTTGTTTGAGTTGAAGAGTGACAAAGTGAGTATGGGAGCAAAATGATTTTGAAAAAAAAAGTGGTTGCTATTTTATAGAAGATCATTCATCAAACACATTATAGACATTGACAATTTTCACTAGAAAACACAACAACAACAAAGGTGAGAGTTCATCTACTATATTTAGCGTGCTGGTTGTATGCCACGTAGGATGCGGATTGACATGTATGTGTCTACTTGTGCACATCACTAAATTAATATGGAATAAACATTTTCATTTTGTCCCTACACTAAATTAAAATCTAATAACTATAAAAAAAATTAGTATAATTAATTAAAAGTCCTATTTATTTATGTAAGTATAAAATTTATTAGAAATTCATCTATTGCACATTAATTCTATAGTGATAACATTATAAATTATCTTAGTTATTACTAATTATTGCAAATGTTATTCACACTCTTTTACATTCTTTAGTTATAATATTATACATTAATTATTTCTAATCTTTCATTTTTCCTTATATTAACTTTTGACCAATAATATTTCATATTATTATACCGTCCCTATATATGTGATAACACGGTGTTGTTATTTTTCCTTTGACGAATCATGCTTGCTTGAATAAATTGAAAATCATTTACAAGTATATGAACTATATTTTTTTGGGTGTAAGATGAACAAGTGATTATATATATGATTTCTTAAATAAAATATATTCTTTAATTTTAATTTTTAGTTTTTCCTTTAAAAAAATGGAAACCTTTCTCATTTAACTATGGACAGTCAAATAACTATCTTTGATTTATGTACACAATCAATCGAGAAGTCAAATATAGAGTCAACAACAAGAACGTCATCTATTATGTTATAACTTATAAAATAAAAATCAATATGCAAAAAAATAGTTCTAAAAGCTAAATTTATCCCTAGACTAAATTAAGTATCTAATTAATTGAATAATATTATTTTAATTATTTTTAAATTGTAAGTTATTTATTAGAAAGGGAATGTGGAAGAACAAGATCTAATTAAGATTTCTAGAATTTTAATTAAGTACATGAATCAAGGTTTTCCCCCTTTTAATCTTAAATTAAAGAATATGAAGAGTTGTAGCTAAATCAATAATTACCACTATCAAAATACAAATTTGTTATCTTGAATTCGTCCACTAGCATTTCTACGTAGGAACAAGTTTCAGCTCACTGTGATGCTGATTGGGCAGCATATATATCGAATTTCACAAGGTCAGATTATTTATTCAACTCCTAAAAGCTCTTCATTTCTCTACTTTCTGATAAACAAAATCCAACTTAAGATCTAGATTGAACTTAATTACTACCAAAGATGAGAAAATATTTTCTTCATTGTTTTCAATAGAGATCGATGAGTTAACTAACCTTTTTACTTGATGAAACAAAATATCCTCTCCTTGCTTTGTTATATCATCAATTATGGAACCAACTAAACACAAAGTATGTATGGGATCGGAAGAATATATAACTAATGACACAAATTGGGTTTAATGCTTATAAAAAGACCACAATGCCTTTTTTTGTGGGAGATGTTATTGGATATGGGCATGTCAAAATGGGTAAATAAAAACAGATAAATACGGATACGATGGATATTCATATTATCCATGGTCCGGTAAAAACACAAGCTAAAAGTAAAAATAAATTTTTTATACTTTGAAAAAACAACTCATGAAAAATATAATAAACAGATTTGAAAAATAAGTGTTGATAATATGGATATCATACCAAACAAAGAGTAATGCTTAAAAAAGACTTTTGTTGATTGGGGTTAGTGGAAAAGAATCTTAGTATTAAAAATTTATAGAGAAAATCATGCATAGTATTCCCTCATAATTGTATAGTATTAAAAAAATTATAAAGATAAGTTAGTGCTACTAAAAAGCAAAAGCATGAATTACTTGTCCACTACAAAGTCCAAATTGATAATTAGGTATAGATTAATTTAATTAGAAAGTTAATCGAAATTTCTCATAAGAATAATACTCTGCTTACTTTATATTACTTTTTCTTTCTTATTATTCCGTCCAGATATATTATCAACATTTTTTTTATATATATTTTCTTAATTAAAAGCTTTTATTTCTATGCAAATACTATGATATGTTTACCATCACAAGTTTCAAAAGTCTTTTTTTGTTTCTTCCGTTAAGCTTTGTGAAAATTCAAACAAAATGATTAACACATGGTTAAGGGATTTTCTATATTAAATTACTAGTGAACACACATTTGAATTTATATATATTTGATCCAAGGAAATGGAGAGATTGATGATGATGTCACACATCGTATTGACGCAGCGTGGATGCAATGGAGGCTTGTCTTCGGAGTCTTGTGTGATAAAAAGATATGACTAAAATATGAAGGTAAGACCGACTTTGTTGTATGGTGTGGAATGTTGGTCAATCAACAACTCTCATATTCAGGAGATACAAGTTACAAAAATGAAATGTTAAATATGTTAAAATCAAACTAGTGATGCTGACCTTGTGTTGCAACTGTTGGGCAGTACAACACAAACTGTATCAATAACATTAGCCACATAAGCCCTCCGATCGAGTAGTAAAGACAAAGGGAAAGGTTGAACAACATTGTGCGTTCCAGACCTGATTGAGAAAGAGCGTTAATAGTTGTGTGTCGTACGGGGAACCGAGTTCGCACTCCCATGTTGCCCAACACAACGAAAGGGGCTTTACTTTCAGTAACTTCTTTCACTCATTCTGTGGTCTCACAATCTGTTGGATCTTATGAAAGTCAAATATCTTAAGAGTTCCTCTCATCTCAAAAATAAAGAAGTGACACACATTAGTTTTCAAAAAGAGTCACAACTAATATTAAACATACATACCAATTACAGAACCATGCATTTTCATAATGCTCTTCTGAGTAGTCCTTACTTTCATATGTTGCATAAGATAAAAGAGTTGTATTTTTTACTACTAATTGCTCTGAAGTCGCTCGGTCAAGGGTGAAATTGATGGTGTATGAGCTTCAAAAGCCTTCTCCAATAACCTTTAGCTCCCATGTTCCATCGACTACAACCAGCACATTAAAACTACACAAGGGGCTCGAGCAAAAATCAATGTAGTACTGATACCTGCAGTTTTTCCTATGCAGAAGCCATGGAGCAATTTCTGGTTCTATAGGATGTTGATGCTGCTGCATCTCTATCAACAGTCCAAACAGAATCAGGCATGACAACCTCTGTCCTGCCACTGTCCTGTATGTGTAGAGTTTCTCTATGGAGCAATTTTCTGGATCTAGTTAGGATAGTTCCTTGAAATAGTAACCAAGGCGCCATTTTCAGCGAGCTGAGACTGCTACAAGGTCTCTCTCAGTCAAGGATACATTCAGTTCTTGCGCATATGGATCGGAAGAAAATACCCTAAGTTATTCAAGGTCCTTGCAATAGTCGGCAATCTCCTCAAGACCGGTATCTTCAATATAATCTAGCACCTGCAGTCAGTCACATTCAGATGCAAGGATTACAAGTTAAAGGCCATATTTATGTATTATGCCTTCAGTAATATATGATGATGATGATGTGTGTTAACCTCCTTTTTTAGCCTGTTAAAAAAAGAATGCATCCTTTAAATTTCAACATTCCCATTTTTGACACTCCTTTGTAAGAATGGCACAACAAGTTTAAAACCATAAGATTCAAGAAGATTTCTTCTCTAAAATTCAAACATGTATCATATCGAGTCTCCAAACTATCGAGAGCATGCAAATCTATACAAAAGTGACACTCAAGCTAGAACTTACCCACAGCCGCTGCAATTTGTAAGTGTCTTCTCATCTTGCCAAGATTAGGAATTCGAGTGGTAGAATGGCTTAAATTCAAAGACATGAGTCTATGGTGGACATAAATAAGAGAAAAATAGGCTGGCAAAGCAAAGAGAATTGTAACCATCTTCTTACATGCACTCTGCAAAGAAAGTTACACTGGTCAAAATAATTGGAACAAAGAGAAGTTATTCCATTTTATGTGGCACTCTTTTTCTTTTTAGTATGTTTAAAAAAGAACGACACCTTTCCATATTTTCAAATAACTTAATTTTGAACTTCTCATTGTACTCTTAATGATATGCTTTTAAAGCCACAAAAATGTCATGGCATGTTCAAGAAAAGAGGTTCCAAAAGTATTCATTTCTTTCTCAAACTTGGTGCCCAGCCAAATTCTGCCACATAAAATGAAGTAGAGTAGGCAATAAATTCATCTGTACTCACACGGTAAGAGAGCTCAATACTTTTCACACATAGTGCTTAAGAGCTACTTAAGTAACGGGATATTATTCCGGCCAACGACCAGAAGTTCGTCCCCTCCCATCATATCTTCAACACATTCCTTAATCTTCATAGCAGAATCATTAAGTTGAGGGCTCTCTACAATTTTGATAACTTTTAACGAACAAATATACCCAAATCTAGGTGGAATCTCCTCAAGCTTGTCACATTCCAACAGATATTATTTCTCAAGAACGGGAAAAGATTCGTCTTCAACTTTCCACTTAGTAAGAGTCACTTCATCCAACCTCAAAATTTTGAGATTCTCAAAGGTGTCTTCCTCCCCCATGTTCCATTCTCCCCCCTGGATGATTGAGTGAACAAGAGTCAGCTCTTTAAGGTTGGGAAGTCTCGCTATTGTTGATAGTGCATTGGATGTCAGAGGAAAGTCATACAGTCGCAATTGTTTCAAATTCAAAGGGAAGTGAAAATCCCACGACCATTTTGTCGCTACAGAGGTGTTTGAACTTTCAAAACCTACTCCTACTCTGAGGGATTCTAGTTCATTTAGGAAGTCCAATTTTGGAAACCAATATTGCTCTGTTGAGTAATCATATGATCCCTTGATACGTAATTCAAGAACTTGAAGATTGGGAAACCTTTTGAAAATATCCTCTGTGTATTTCGAATAGGAAAGCATGAGTTGCCCTAGAAATCTCAAGTTCTCTAACTTTGTGTCCTCTGCTATAAGTACTGGTTCATCTGTATCCAAATCAAAGAAAGAACAACAACTCATGACCAACACTCGCAACTTTACAAGATTCCAAATTCCCGGTAGTAGTACCAGGGGTGGTTTGTCATTTTCCACAAGCAGAGTTTCTAGATTCCAGAGGTTGGAGAAAGATGAAGGCAGAGATTTAACTTGTGTCCCAATTCTTAAGAACCTCAAATGATTCAACATGCATATTTCATTCAGCAAAGAATCTTCCACCTTGAGAAAACAGCAACACTCTAAGTAGCCTCAAGTGTCTTAGGTGACATGTATCAAGAAGACGGTCGCACTGCCTGTATCCAGTTATCATCAAAGAATAGGCATTTGACGTGGCAACAAATCTGAAGAAGATGATGGAGAACTTGAACTTATCCATTCAAACAACTATTCCTCTCTGAAGTTGGAAATTCAGGCTTTCACCTATCTCATTGAAACAAATTACCCAAATAAATCTCCATCACTTCTTCCACACTCTTCATCTCAGTCTGTCCCACAAGTCCTTCGGCACACTATACATCTTTCAAATAATTGACTAAAATCTTACTGTCCTTCTGGAAACTTGCAAGGTAAAGAAAGCATGGCTTGAGGTGATCTGGTAAATGGTCATAACTGAATTTTATAACCTTCATCACTTCCACTTTACTGTTCAAAATAAAGGAATTCAAATTATTTTGAACTTCAAGCTACACAGTCTTTTTCTTTTCCAAACCCGCAATGACTCCAGCAATCAGATCAGCTACCAAAGGAAACCCTTTACATTTTCGAGCTATTTCTTTTCCAACATCCAACAGTTCATCAGGGCAACTCTCTTTCCCAAATGCCCTTTTCTCTAATAACTCCCAACTTTCTTCCGGGCTTAAAAATCGGAGGTCAAGAGGATCAGTGTGGAACTTTCCATGCAAAGACACTTTCTTTTCTCGAGTCATCAATATAATTCTACTTCCTTTCTCAACTTCGGGAAAAGTTCTTGTTAACTCCTCCCATGTTACGGTATCCCACAAGTTGGAGACTAGAGACTGCCCTTTTGGCGATAAGGCTCTGTTGGCTAATGCTGCAAAGCTGGAGACAATGCGATCCCTTTGGATGTCTAATTGTTCAGAAAGTTTTGAACCATGTAAGCTGCTAGCCCAGAAGTTGCCAGGGCTTAATGTTGAAGTTATAGACGAGAGGGGTCATCCGGACATGAGACCAGAAAGTTGCCCTGTTGAGAAACTTTATATATACAGGACAGTGTCAGGAAGGAGGTTTGACACTCCTGGTTTTGTTTGGATTATTGATGAAGATGCAGCATTGACTCCATATAGCAACGGGAATTGCTCTCTGGCTTCTTCTTAGGAAGACTTCAGGTATTAGTTCTATGTTGATCTTTCACTCACGCTTACTTGCTTGAGACTTGTGTAGTTGCAGTGCTGGTTATGGTGGCAGTGAAGTGATTTGACCCTTTGTTGAGCGACTTCGCAGCAATTAATTACAAATAATGAGTTTAAACTCTTGCTGTTGTGCTATATCAGTACGGACAACTATTGTATTTTTGGGTTTTGGGGGGGGGGGGGGGATGTTCAACTGTGTGTCCTATTTTGTATCATTATGTATCGGTTTAACTTTCTCTAGTGACTTGAACTTCTTCTGTTGAAATGGTGCTGTCAATGTACTTCTGGTCATGTATTTTTGTAATTCTCTTCCGAGATTAATATGAACCTTTCATTCATTTGAGTGCTGGAAATCTCGTCTGTTGAACATTTAGAAGAAGGTATTTCAGTGTTCTACTACTAGTCAGTTTGATAAACACACACTTATTTTCGTTCAGAGTGTGATTTCAGCCCAAGTTGGTTGTATGTTCGTGGAGAGGAAGTCTTGAGTGCTTATAAGCTCACTTCACGGCCTAGCTTTTGTGATGAAAGTTCGTTGGGGTTTGTGACAGACTAGTATCAATGTCGTTTTAAATCAGTACCTTGATTGAGGTTAAATGATCGTGCTTTGAGCACATAAGATGGGACTTCAGACCAAGTTAGACACAAAGGAGCTTTGGACAGCCATAGGCAAATCCACAGTGTAATCTATGAATTCATGTGAATCCCTCAACTTTTGTGAAAATCCTATACCTATGTGTATTAAGTTATAGACTTAATAATTATAAATATGTGATTGTGAATCTAATTATTATTGATATTAATGTGACGTTGACATAGAAACTTGTAAACATCAAAACCTAGATTTGTCTCTGTGCAGATGGCTTATAAGCAGCCTACAAAAAAATTATTGTGTGTGTGAATGCAAAGAAAAAAAATAAAGAGAGAATGACAATGGAAAACAACATAGCATAGAATAAGAATACCTAGTGGCAGAAAGGAACAAAATACTGCTATTGTAAGAAAAGCAAAAGCCTATAAGAATAGTGGAAAACAGCATAGCATATAATAAGCATCAAATGTATCTCTCTAACTTTTTTCTGCCAAAAAAGTCTATAAGGCAAAAGTAAAGAAAGCAGTGATAGGAATAGTGCTTTGGTGTACAAGATTAACGTTTAAAATATCAACTTTAGATAGTCACTTAAATTTGGCATCAACATCAGATAAATGTTTACCTTAAAGTTGTGTATGATCAAGTAGAAATCTATACTTGACATCGGTGTGTCTCGTGGACATACTTCATGTGTGACTGGAACATCCGGCAATTTGAAATAACTATGAAGAGGCTTAGAATTGGAAATAGTCATTTTGGAAAGAATTAAAAATCTGGAAAAAAAAACTTTGGTTAAGTATGGGAAAAAGTGAGTTTTTGACCAACTTTGAATAGTCATAACTCCTAGCTCAGGATGAGTTAGGTGTAGTTGCAGTTATTTTTGAAAAAGCCCATGGAATGATCTTTCCAACGCCGCTGAGTTTGCTTGATTCCGAGTTCGTATGAGTGAGTTATGCCCTTTGGAAGTTGGGTAGTTGGCAGGGAAGTCAGTCCGGAAATTGTAAGGGTATTTTGGTCTTTTCCCTAATCATTGTTTTGGATATATATTAAGTGTTAGACTGATTTTGATCAGTTTTTCCCTTTTTAAAAAGAGTGAGAGTTAGGGTTCTTGAGTGAAGAGGAGAAGAAGAGGAGAAAGAGAAGATCAAGCAAGGTTTAGTCAAAGATTGTCGTGGATATCGTCGGGGGTGATCCCTACTAGGTATGTGAGTTCATAGTGTTGGGTTGGTTCTTTCCCCCACACGCCAAGCTCATTTAATTTCGAGAAAAGATTGATTATGTTTGTTGAAGTTGTTGGTTGTAATTGTTGAAGTTGTAGTTGTGTTGTGTTGAAGTTCTTGTTGGTTTGGTGTATGTTTCCGGTGGTGTTTTTGAGTTGAATCTAGTGTATGTTGAGGGTTTTGATGATTCTAAGTGTTTGGGGGAAGAAGCTTTGAATTTTAGAAGGTTTAGAGTTGGAGAAATGAAGGAGAAAAGTCAAGTTTTCGGGGAAAAGGGCTGGACGTCGCGCCAGCCAGCGCGCCCCAAAAGGGACTTTGAAGTCCAGCCCTTGGGGCGGCGCCCCTAGCAGAGCCCCAACCAGACCCTTCTGACCTTTTTGGTCTGGCGCCCCGCGCCTCTCAGAGCGCCAAGGACGCCAAGTTTTCCCATTCCTTCCCCACTTTTTCATACATGTTCCTTGGTAATGTACCTATGTTTCATAGTTGTTTTCGACACTCCAAGGTACGTCTAAAGGTCAAGAACTCATCCATAACATGTGATCAAAACACCTTGAATCCATAAATCCAATTCAAGGAGAGTTAGTTTCCAAGTCAAGTGAAGTTAAGAGTTAAGCTTGGAAGTTAAGAAGTAAGTCAAGCAAGTTTGTAAAGTTGTTCAAGAGTCTTTATTGAACGTTTTAACTTCATTTTTAGACTCAAGTTTCAAGTCAAGTAAAGAGTTTAGAGTTTCAAGCTAAGTAAAGAGTCAAGAGTTTAAAGTTGAGTTCATTTCTCAAAAGTTATTAGGGAACTATGTATTCCCAAAGAAGTTTCTAAATGTTTTTACATTTGAGTAAGAAAGGAATTATGATTCCAAAAGAGCCTTTGGGCTAGATTTTTGAGTAATTATCTCAAACTAAAGAAAGTTGTGTTTAAAACACTTATGAGCTAAAGTATTTTTTGGGAGTAGTCTTGAGCACCGAGTTGGGGACACGAGTTCATATTAACTTAATTCTCCATAAGAACCATGTAGCCAACATGGGAGTTAACGGGTCATACTTTTTAGATGATCACGTAAAGTTAAGCTAGTGGATCCACTTAGTAAAGTTAGCTTCTTATATCACGGCAAGATATAGGATGGTCCTTGGGCAACGTAAGGTAAAACGTTGTAGCACCACTTAGTTTCATAGTGGTGGTTATCGATTAGAGAAACTCCCACAGAAGAAAGAGCATGGTTCCTCGAGGAGTTCTGCTTAGTGTGGATGGGGGTATGGGACTTCATTCATGCATTGCACAAGTAGACTTTGAGATGAAGCATGGTATTTTTATGATATTATAAATATGATTTTTACATCATGTTTTAAGAGTTTTACAAGCTTTATATATTGCATGTGTCTTATTGCTTTATATATTGAGTTCAGTTATTCATGAGTCGAACAGAGCCAAGGTAAGTGTTCTTTTGTACTCATTTCAAGCTTGAGTTGTGGTTTAGCTTTCTAGCTCGCATACTCGTACATTCAATGTACTGATGCCAGTTGGCCTGCATCTTATGATGATGCAGACACAGGTACCCAGAACCAGCATCCGGTACGCCGTTGATCCAGCTGAGTACTCCAGAGTCAGTGGTGAGCCTCTTTGCATTCCGGAGGACTCGGTTATTTTGTTCTATTAGTTTTGTTTTATTAGGATGTTGCGGGGTCTGTCCCAACATCCATCTCAGTATTTTAGAGGCTTCATAGACAGTCAGTCAGTTAGTTTTGAGTCTCTCATCTATGTATATATGTAAATATTCTATTTTGAGGCTTGAGTTGCCTTTTGGCCAGATTTTATCAGTTGGGTTGTTTTAAAACCTTTCATTGCATTGAGTTATTCCGCTGAGTTAAGAAAGCCAGGCCAAGGGTTCACTTGGGGGCCAGCAATGGTCTTCAAGTGCCAGCCACGTCCAGGGTGTAGGCTCGGGGCGTGACAGTGACTTGCAACCACAGATGACGTGCCAAACGGACAAATCAACAAATGACACATGTATTAAAAACTTGTAAGTTTTCTAAAAGAAACACCGAAAAGTCACACAAAATATGTAACTTAATCATATACAAACTACCCATCAAAGCACAACTTACTGTCTATTCTGCTAAGTTTCTTCTTTCTACTTTTCACACATAATGCTCAAAACTACTTAAGTAGCAGGATATTATTCCTGCTGGATCTGAAGCTCGTCCCCTCCCCTCATATCTTCAGCATATATTCCTTAATCTTCATAGCAGAATCTTCAAGTTGAGGACTCTCTACAAGTTTGATAATTTTCAATGAACCAATATCCCTGAAACTAGGCGGAATCTCCTCAAGCTTACAACATCTCTGCAGTTCTAATTTCTCAAGCACGGGAAAGGATTCCTCTCCAACCTCCCAATTGGCTAGAGTCACTTTGTTCAATGTCAGACATTTGAGATTTTCAAAGGTGTCTTCCTCCCCCATTTTCCATTCTCCCCCTGGATGATTGTACGATAAAGGGACAACACTTCAAGGTTGGGCAGTCTCGCTATTGTTGATAGTGAATCAGATGTCAGACGAAAGTTATACAACCGCAATTTTTTCAAACTCAAAGTTCAGTGAAAAACGTACAGTGAGCTCTTCTAGTTCAGTTAGGCAATCCAATTTCGGGAACCAAAATTTCATTGTTGAATAATCCCATGATTCATTGATATCAAATCCAAGCACTTGAAGATTGGAAAACCTTTTGAAAATATGTTCGGTATCTTTTGAATAGGAAAGCATGACAGTCTCTAAAAATCTCAAATTCTCTGACTTTGTGTCCTCTGCGATCAGTGTTGATTTATCTGCATCCAAATCAAAGAAGGAAGAATCAATCATGGATATCACTCGCAACTTTACAAGATCCCAAATTCTTGGTAATAGTACCAAGGTTGATCCTTCGTTATACACCGCCAGGAATTCTAGATTCCAGAGGTTTGAGAAAGACAAAGGCAGGGATTTAACTTTAGTCCCAATTTGTAAGAGCTTCAAATTATTCAACATGCAGATTTCATTAAGCAAAGAATCTTTCACCATCATAAAAGAGGGATCCAGGTTCAACACTCTTAGAAGCCTCAAGTGTCTTAGCTGACATATATCAGAAAGACGGTCGTCCAGCTGGTCTCCCTCTATCGACAAAGAATACAGGTGTTTACCAGAATGACTTTTCTTATTTGGATCGAACGGGACAAAATTCTTAAGCCCAAAGAACTCTCTGTTATAGTCAATGGTCAACATACATGGCATGAAATCTGAAGAAGAAGATGGAGCACTTGAACTTATTGAGTAAAAGAACTTTTCCCTTCTTGCATTTATCAAACAAAAGTCATGTACAAGATCATGAAGTTGGCAAGTCCGGTACTCACCTATCTCATTGAAACAAATTACCAAGCTACTGGAAACTAAGTTATCCAAATAAACCTTCATCTCTGTCTGTTCAACAAGTCCTTCAGCATGCCATAAATCTATCAATATAGAGATTTGCAATGCAGAGTCCATCGGAAAACTTGCGAAGTAAAGAAGAGCGGCTTGAGGTGATGTGACAAATGGTCATAACTTAATTCTATAACCTTCATCACTTCTACTTCACCGCTCAAAATAAAGGAACTCAAATTATTTTGAACTTCAAGCCACAGAGTCTTTTTCTTTTCCCTCCCTGCAATGACTCCAGCAACCAGATCAGCCACCAAAGGAAGCCCTTTACAATTTTCAGCTATTTCTTTACCAACATCCAATAATTCATCAGGGCAACTCTCGTTTCCAAATGCCCTTTTCTCTAATAACTCCCAACTTTCTTCAGGTTTTAGCAATCGAAGGTTAAGAGGATCAGTGTACAGCTTTCCATGCAAAGCCACTTCCTTTTGTCGAGTTGTCAAAATAATTCTACTTCCTTTCACAACTTCTGAAAAAGGTCTTGTTAACTCATCCCATGTAGTAGTATCCCACACGTCATCTAAGACAATAAGATACCTCCTTCCATATAATTGTTTCCGTAGCTTATCAGCCACATCAATATTCTCACTCAATGTTGAATCTGAATCGCTAACTTGATTAAAAATTGTGCGCAACAACTTCCTCTTGTCATATTTTTGGTCGACTGTGCACCATGCACAAAGGTCGAAATGACGAGAAACTTATTTATCATTGTATACTTTGTACTCCTATCATATTTTCAAAGCCACTCCTATCATATCATCATCATATAGATTTGAAGGGGATAAAATATGTCATTTGCAATGCAAAATTTACATGAAATGTTTTGGGACGTTCCTATAACTACTTTTATATAAGAATCTAAGTCAAAAAGTTCGATTACGAAAATACTCCTTATCTATTAATTTATTTTCTTTAAATCATTTTTAAGAATTACTTTTTCATTTAATAAATTACACAATAATCTACTTTAAAGTATTTTTTATTTTTTAAAATTATTTTATTCTAAAAATCAACTTTATAACTACACCTCTTCATTTCCATAACTTATATTTTAATAATATTCATTAATCTTGTGTCTTTAACTCACACATTATCATCTTCATGACTCTTAATTTTAATAATGTTTATTATTTCTATGTCTTTTCAAATTCATGACGCCAAATGATATGTTATAATATTATTAAATCTCTTAAATTCAATAGATAATAAATGAAATATTCACTATTATTTAAAACCATTTTATTAAATCTATTAATATATTTTCTTAATATCATTTTTAAAAATAAATTTTTCATTTAAAAAATAACACAATAATCTACTTAAAGTATTTTATTCTAAAAATCAACTCCATAACTACACCCTCTTCATTTCATAATGTGCCTTTAACCACACATTATTATTTTCATAACTAATTTAATAATAAAGAGACTATGAAGAAATTCAATATTAATTTTTTTTATGAAATTAGTATTTGTATGGAGAATCAAGTACTCCTACAAATATAAAAAATACTTTAACGTAGTATAGTATATTGCTATTTCAAAATATGACCTCTTATTTCATTTACTTTACCACAAAAAATATTTTATTTTGTCCTATATACATATGAATAATCTATACTTAAAAATATGCAAAAAAATAATAAATCTATTTTGTATATTGAAAAAAGATAAAACATATTATGTCGCAGATGAAGAGAAATACCAATATTGTTTTATTTATCAGTTAAAACCATCACAGTAACTCAATAAATGTAATATTTTTCGTTACAACAATAATGCTTCAATTAATTTAAGCATGTGGATTTTCGTTATTAAAACTTTTTGAATAATAACACAACTTATTCTGTCACCTCACTCACACAGCCACACGATATCTTTATAAAAGTTTTCACCTTAATTATTGTATTCTAAATAAACTTGAATGAAATATGTAGCTTAACACTTGATGGAGATATTCTAAGCTATGCATCATACAAGCAGATCTAGAATTTAAGCTTTATGGATTCAATATTATTTTTAAAGTTATAGGTTCACATCTATTATTTATTATAATTTTCATGAAAATTTATATATATTTTTTGCATGTATGTTGCAGCGAATATCTTAGATTAGTGTATTTTATCATCAGGGTTTTTGTAATATTTTATTTTTATGTAGGCACCTAACATAGCTATAGAGAGCTTTCTTAAACATACCGATGAGTTATTTTCTTTCACTTCCTCTCATTCTTCTTGATTTTGTTTTCCTCTTTCCATGATTGTAATTTTCCTTTCAAGTTCTCAGGATCGGACGTATAAAAAGCACCTACATAAAACTTTACTCAGGAGAAAGAAGAGGAAAGCAGAATAGAAGAAACTGAAGATCAAAAGCAGCATAAAAAGTCAAAACCTCTCACTACAAATATCTTTCCTATTTTTATGCCTCAGATATTATTTTATTTACCCTCCCCATCATGTTCTTTCATTCCTTCAAACCATATGATATACGAAACTCAATTTTGAAAATATGTACGTCTACCTAATATTCATATTACAAGTTGACTAAGACTTGTGGAGATTGTTAGCTTGTGAATGAAGATGATGTCTGATGCAACTTTGGTGTTGTAGTTTATGAGAATTGAAGGGAGCCTACGAGCAACAGTAAAGTTGTCTCCATTTAACCTATAGACCATGAGTTTGAGCCATGAAAGAAGCCACTAATGTTTCTACAGTACCCTCCTGGTTGTGATCCTACCACGAACCCTACTAATGTTGGATGTTTTGTGCAGGAGTCTGCTTTGTTTACGGGGTATTCCTGATGTTTCTTGTTTTTCCATAGTTCCCCTTAGATCTTATATCCATGGTAGA
>JAJOOF010012147.1:0-20385 GCA_029582545.1 Solanum lignicaule
GATCTTCTTAATTCAAGCCTAAGATAGCATCCCTTCCAAATATTAGACCAATCGGTTTCTTATCATTATTAAATATTAGACTATCAATAAAGAAGTTACTGAATTAAAATTGATGTAATAAGTAAGCAAACCAACTATTCAAAAAAATATAATGGCTACATCATAATAGAAGAGACAAAGGAATTAATTGATATTGTAGTAAAGCCTCCTCACAACTTATTTTCCTTGCAAAAGTATTATCTATGTATGAAAAGAGAAGAAAAGAGAAATTTATATATGTGTAAAATATATATATTTATTTTAATAGTGGAAAGTTTAATAAAGTTGAATGAGGCATGTACAAGATTGTTTTTTTAATTTTCAGTCATTCCAGAAAAATGTTACTGTGAGTCACGTTTTAGCTGTTAAACGTGTCTCAGAGTAACGAATTATAAAACATTATTAACAATAACATTTTATGTCTGTTTACTCTGTCAGATTTTTGTCTTTTTGTTATTCAATTTTTTTGAATAAAATATAACCTAAAACGTTACTGTGAACTACGTTTATACTAGTTTTGTAAAAAATTTAAAAAAACGTATTATTTTGGAAAATTGATTTTTATAATAGCTTACTTTGGTCAAAAATTCCTTTTTTATAACTAGCAACTATAAAATTATGATCAAAATATAGATCAAATTTTATATCAATAAAATCTTTTTTAAAAAAATCATTTGACGATTAATGATAACTACGGTTGGAGATGGTGATTGTGTGCGCGTATTGGAATGGTATTGGTTGATTGTGTTGTGGGTAATAGCTAGTTCTAATGGTGGCTAGCAATAGTATTAGGTAGTTGTTGATGATGAGAGTTGATAATTTGTAGTGTATGTTAGTGATGATAATGTAATTTGTAGATGCATTAATGGTAATTGGTAATGATGATTGATGATGGTGAATTCGGAATACTGACTGTTGACTGTGGTGATTAATAATAATAATGATTGAGTTGAAAGATGATTGTGGGAAATTAGTTAAAGTAGATAAAGTAATAGTATTGTTCTACGATGAAATTGTTAATAAACATTTGAATGATATTAAAATTTTGTCGAATATTATTCATTTGGATTCACTACGTAAATACAAAACAAGACAAATAAACATACTTAGTAATTAAGATATAAATAAATAAATTCACACATGAAAAATAAAAATAAAAATAAAAATAATTAAGACTAACCATTAAAAAAAACAAATGAAGCCTTAGGTACCAAAAGTAAAAGGACAAATTAAGATATAATGAATCAATCTCCTTTTGCATTAATTATCTACCTAATCGAAACTCCATCATTAACTATCTTAATTTAATTGGTTAATTCTCCAACTGCACCCTATTCTTATGATTTTTTTTTAAAATCGATGTTTTATTTGCTTTCCCTCCAAAGTCATATCTATAAACTGATCTTCTACCCCACAATCCATTAGTCAACATTATAATATGAAAAAGAAATTGCATGTCTTCTGATTGACATGCCATAGGCTAAGCCACTTTATCAAAGTCATCCACAAATTTAATTTTTAAAAATTTCAAATATCAAAGTACTATAGCTAGCATGAATAATATATTAATTAATGTAAAGAAAGATCAACCACTAATCCAACCCCATCAACTTTGAAATTCGCAAATAACAACAAAAAAGAAGAAGAATTATGTAAAGATATATGCGTGGACTTCAGCGTCTTGATCATCCCTTTTGTCAATAATATCATATCACCATAGGTCTAAGATCTAGACACTGGTTACAAATTCATATGAATCTAATAATTTTTGCTTAAATTTATAAATATAATAATTTTTTATTAAATATTATATTATAATAGTATTTTACTTGAAGTGATTTATTTATAAGTCTTCATTTTTTAGTATGTTATAGACTAAACAAGAGAGCGCACAAACACCAAATACTTATAGGTGGAATAACTCATTTAGCCTATAAACCTGTTAGCATTTTCCCTCTACCCCTTCATTGTCACCTTTTTGCTTCTTTTGTGACTTGAACCTACAATTTTAAAATTGAAAATACGGGTGATTACTGAATATCATCTGAGCAACTCCTTATTGTCGTTATTCTCTTTTTAACCTATGAGAATTGACACATAAGTATCAACTACAACAAGAAGAAAATAAAAAGTTCTTAAAAAAAGGTGAAAAATAATAGATTATTTTTGCAGCATTTCCAATGAGACATATATAAGAGATAGCTAGGGTATTTTAGGTCAGGAATAAGTCACTAAAATGCCCAAAATCCAAGAGAAGTGAATTGGTACTACATAGATTTGATGATTCATATGTCTCTCTTTTCTCTTTTCTCTTTCCCAAAACAAGGAAAGAAATAAAAGAAAAGGAAACAAAGCATGCAAATGAAGAAAGTTAAAATTAAAGATGACGAAAATAAGTAAAGAAAAAAAAGAGAGTAGCTAGTCAGATCATAATTAAAAAGGAAAAAAGAATATTCTTGTAATAAATTCATCATCTCATGCCTTCTGGATGCAATGGGAAGAGTTGAAGAGTCCTATCACCATTTTCTCTACAATTTATAATTTCTTCTTCATCTTGTTGTTGTTCTTCCTCCATGTATTCAAATGTCCATCCTCTACACTTTCTCTTGTATGGACTATCTTCATCCCTCACTACTTCTCCCTATATCGAGAAAAAAACACCATCAGATCAATTAAATGATAACTATAGATCAATAAAAAACAATCTAAATTAATAACCATGGATGATAGAGCTAGGAGTGCAAAGGGTTCATATCAAAATTAATATACTTATTGGTATGTTACAACAAGTAAGAATACAACGTAACATGTTATAACATGTCAAAAATAGATGGACAATTTTTGAATAAAAAATTACGCTGACAGTGTATATAACTTATATTTAAAAGTTTTAAACGTGTCATGAGACATACCCTAGTGTCAAATGACAAAGGACTAGTGACTATGGGTGGTGGTGTTCTTGGACTTTGGCTAAGGCCAAGACTATTCCTCTTCTGCTTTTGTCTTTCACGGGCTTTATGGTTTTGAAACCAGTAGAACACATTTTTCCCTTCTATTTTCCCATATTTCCCTAGTTGTGCTGTGATTTGCTCTATTTGTTGCGCGTTGGGCGTGCGCATCCCACCTCTATACAACATTTCCAGTATCCCTATCTGTTCTTGTGTTGGATTCCATCTTGTTCCTCCTGGGTGAGATTCCACCTGCATATGTTACAAGTAAAAACATTAACAAGCCTCACTAACAAAGAAAAAATTCAATTATGGACCTCGCGAGTCTCCTATAGGTCCTAGCTCCCAGCAGCCACTAGTGGAAGCAGGTAGGATCAATATTCTTAAAATTACTAGAGAAACATGTTAGTAAGACTATTCCCTCCATCATTTGATGTCATAAGTCCATGTCAAGTCAGAATTTAACCTTTATGAATTCAAGATGAAGCTAAGTGCACTAGTCATTTGAGTTATTTGATTTGAAATGTACTATTTGTACATATCCAAGAAAGTTTAAGTCAAAACTATTGAATTCAGTTAACCCCTATATCCACTGGGACGAATTATGTTAGTTCAACTGAACTCATTGCTTTAAGTTTGAATCATGTATACATACGTAAATATACAAAAAAGAAATTACCTGAGAGGAATCTTTCTTGTCTTCATTGTAAGCAAGTTTAGGAGGGCTATTGCTACTTTCAGGCCTAATGAAACTCTTAAGATCAAAAGGAGGAGTAACAATGGTGGTTGTGGTATCATTATTGGTTGTGTTGAGCTTAGGAGCAAGTGGTCTTAAACGTTTGCAACCAAGTGTAAGTGAAGGAGAAGCAGCTTCATGCTCTAAGAATCCACGTGTGAATTGATGCACCTTCATGCTTAAGCTTCTTGATGATGATCCCATGTACATGGAGCTAGAGGACTTTTAATAGTCATGCCACTAGAGGCATCCCCATTATATAGAACTCAATTATCACTCCTACTAAAAAGGTGGAGTTTAACTACCATCATTCATTGACAGCATAAAAAGAATTTTTACGGTGCGATCAAGTCACCTAAAAGATAACTATATACGGTAATCAACCTAACAATCTATATTAAGTTAAAATTTTAACTTGAATAATAAGATAGTAACCTGTGACATCGTTTGACTAGGCATAAAGTTTAAAAAAGAATGACTTTTGAAAATTGTGATCGTCTAACACAAACTTAATTAGATATTTGTGTGACTTATAAATCATTTTAGATTAAGAATAAAGGTGGGATTTGAAAAGTAAGTAATTTTTAATTATAGAAATGTGATAATTTTATTTTAGACAGACTACCAAAAAAAATATGTCACATAAATAGGACGTTGGACGTAAATTTAGTAACTCCTAGAAAGGGTGTGAATTTATTTCTCAACTAAACCACCAAACAAGCGTCATAGTTGATCCTGACTCTCACTTGAGCCATTCCACCCTCTCATGGACCTTGTCATAAATAGAATGTTGACGTTATTCAACGTGAGTTAAAGAAAGGTGATGAAGAAAAATGTTTATTCGATTCAGACTCTGACACGAACCATTCCAATTCCTGGATCTTGTTATAGACAGAATGTTGGCGTTACTCAGCAACAACAGTAAAAAGAAATGTGATGAAGAAAAAAAGTTAAAAATAATAATAAAAGAAAGTGGGAAATGAGGTGGGTGCCTATAAGAACCAAGACCAAATGATGAGGTGAGGTTGACTTATGATTTCCATTTTAAAAAGTATGATGGAAAAAAAAAAAAGTGGATCTATAGAGAGCTAGCTAGCTATAGAGAGAGGGAAAATAAAAATTAAACAAAACAAAAAAAAAAGGTGTAAAATTACTACAACTATGAATGAATGAAATGAATAGGTGAGCGTGTGGGTGAATGTATGCGTGTGTAGTTGGCTAGTCTAATCATAAAAAATTGTAATGAGTAATTTGGCTTCTCCTTTTCTCTCTATTTTTATGCCTTTTTTTTTCTTTCTTCTTCTTACTTTCATCATTATAATTTGTCCATGCTTTTCGGTGGCCTCTTCTCCTTCTAAATAAAACTTTAGTATTATATATTGCATCATTAAAATTAAATAAAGTTAGGACAAGAAAAATAATAAATTATTAAAGCAAAAAAAGTTTCCTCCAATCCCTAAACTCCTTATTGGAACTCTTTGTTTCTTTCCAAGATACGGATACGGGGAAAATAAATTGAATGCCGTCTTTATGTAGTGGAATATATTGAAAAAACACACTTAGTTTATTGATATGTCGGTTTATTTTTACTTGTCAATATATAATTTGGTATATTTTTTAAGAAGTAATTGATATTTTCTTTATTTATTGTAATAAAATATTATATAAATACATATCTTATTTTACTATAATTTTTAAAAATAATTTATCATTTACAAAAATTCTCATGTAGATACATTTTTATCCTCTCTCGGATACATCCATATCCTCTCTCTGATACATACTATCTCCTCTCGGATACATCTCTCCCCTCTCGGATACATCACTCCCCTCTCGAATACATCTCTCCCAATAAATAATGTATGTTATGCATCCACATATTTTTTGATGTATCCAAGATCTTATAATTTTAGGGGATTTTTGTGATTTGAGAAATAATAGGGATAAGATATAATTTGCTCTTAACACTATATGATTTATATCATTTTTATTTTTTTTATTGTTCAATATTACCAAAACATACTTCTTCTGGAGCAATAAATAAAACAATAATTTTACTATACCATTCTTTAAATATAATAAATTCAAAGTTTTGAAAACTCATTGAAAATCAATTATAGTTAATAACGAGGATAAATTATCTCTTGATTTTTTAAACTGAAAAAGTAAAAATGGATGAAAGGAGTAAGACAATAAGTTTACGTACTACATCACCCTTTAAATTTTATTAAACATAAGGGTAAACAAGGAACTAGCTAGGTGATGCATGATCTGTCGATTTTTCAAACTAGATAAGTAAAGATGAATAACAATCTATTTTGTAAAAACAGTGGATAAATAAAATTAAACAGAGGAAAGAGTATAATATTATGTGTATATTACATTCATGACGTGTGTACACATATTGTATACTACTATATATGTGACAAAAATCCATCTGATGTAGCTTTAGTTACGCCCATAACCCAAATATCCCCTTTTTTCTTTGGGAACTGTATACTCCAATTTCCCAAATATTATTAAAAGAAAATCCACTCTCTCATACTTTCTTTTTTTATTATCTCCATTTTTGTATAGCAAAAGTCTTTGCATGATTCAAGCACATGCATCAAAGTAATTCCCTAATTATCTGTCACCCATCAATGATTGAATTTGATTAATTTAGGCATCAAAATTATAGGAAAAATCCGTTTGGCCAGAAATTTGGTCAGAATTTGATCAGAAAATTAAAAAAAATATGTTATTTTACCTTTTTAAATATTTTTACCCTTTTAACTTTAATATATTTTAATTAAAAAATGAAAAGCAAATCAGTTTAACTTTAAATAAAAAGAATACTATAGACTTTTTTAATTTTCTGGCCATTTAGCATTACCCAAAATTATATACAATATAGTCTAACGTTGGAAATTATTTTTTCCTGATCCATATCTTTCTTTTTCTTTTGTGTGTCTAAATACTTTGTTCTTTTAATTTATTAAATTCTGAGAATGCACCGAAACCCATTAATTCTTCTAAGAGTTAGTATAAAAAGTCAAAAAAAAAAGAATTTTGCAGCTTGACTAAAATATAGAAAGGTTATTATAGGAGTTGGCTTATTCACAAACGTGGCAGCTTATTATTGAAGGCAGGTATTTCTTGTCTTGTCTGTATTTTTTAGTATAATTAATTGGTGTCCTCTATTTGATGATAGACTGGAATAAATCTTTTAATTTAAACTCAATATTTTTATTCTCTAATTTTAGAGTATGCATCGAGTAAACACGATTACTAAATTTTAATAAAGTTGAAAAAGTAGATGTATGTGTCCTATATAGTGTCTTACATGGCATCTCACATGAATTGTCACGTAGAACATATATAACCAGTTAAAGTGTCTATTTGTGTATAATCAAAATTTGAAAGATATAAATATCAGCTAAATTCAAATATATATTACGACCCATTTATGTATTATGATAACTTGAAATGTGAATCCAACAAAAACTTTATAGTTAAAGTCTTCAAGGGAGTGCTGAAATTTATGCCCCAATTCCTGAAAGATCTACGGATCCAGTTATATATATATATATATATATTCTACTCTTGATTGTATAGATCTTGGTATGAACATGAATCTTCATTTTTCTATCCACCTTTATGTATGAATCATCCAACGCAAAATTAATTACACACAATTATTTCATTAAAGAGTCTCGCGTTAGATGAAACAATGATGGGAATCTCTTAATATGGTCTTAGGTGATCAACCTCTCATGAGTTACCTTATAGAGTTAAGTTAGGTCTAACTCATTTCAATAATTATTTATCATCATTTTAAATGTCCATGATTCAGATGTTCAGTCTTGAACATGAGGTAAGTGTTGATCGAAAAGTCTTAAAAAAGAGATAGATAGTACGTACTCTCTTATATAGTTATTGACAATCTTCTATTCATAAGCTAATTTAAGACAAGTTATATCTAAGATCCATAATTTCAGTGATATATGATTTTTGAATTCAAAGATTGTCATATAGATTAATAGTACTACGTCAATTTTCAAAACATAGGCGTGGAGAGTGTCAAATGACAAGTAACCACTCGTTTGAATAAAGCATAGTTTGAAAATTATTTCATATACGTTCAAGGCCCATGGCACACAGAAAGAGTGATGTCTAATCAAACATGCGATGTTTTTTTCTCTGACAAATTTATAGTAGGAGCTAGGGTATAACTTTATTCAAATTATATTATTATTATTCATATATTATACGTAAGTAGATTTACTGTCCAATTTAACGTCGTACATGAAAGAGAGATTTTGCATGTACCCTTTGAAATAAGCAAAGGTTGTTTTTCATTTCACTTTTTTTCTCATTACTATTATTAATTTAAATCGATATTTTGCTATCATACTTTTTGATAACTCCGCGGAGGGGCTATTGAAAATGATCCTTAATTAAATGATCCAACACGCTAGTAATATTGTTCGTTTCGAATTTAGGTGTGCAGAGCTTTAAAACACATCATCCAGATATAAGATTTGCTTAGGTTTACACCTAACATCTTTCTTATGTTTTTTGCCGATGTGGAATTTCGTATCTTTATAAGGTGAGGTGTCATATACACCCCCTCTTATGGAGTCAACATCCCCGCTGAGATTGTTTCCCACCGCATAGGATTTGCCTCGCTCAGTACTCATTAGGTTTGCTCCACCTTATCGAAATTTGCCTAAACTCAATTGAAATCCGATCCACATTGACAAGGCTGAGACAAAAGTGACTCTAATACCATTTGTAACTGTCCAACCCACTAAGTGATATTATTCACTTTGGATCAAGGTCCACACAACCTTAAAACGCATCACTAGGATGTAAAGTTTGCTTATCTATATACCCACGTATTTTTGCCGATATATATTGGCTTCTTAACTTAAGGTGATGGTCACAATTTTACCCTTGTGAAGATATGAATAAAGTTCAATACATTGTATCGTTTTCAGAATCCACTTATGAAATTATATATTATTGTTGTCGTATTTTTCTCCGACCATATCTTGTAGACTAATACCTACAAAACCTAAGGAATTAGGTTGGAAAAAATAAATCTACATATTGATTATTTGTCCTTTGGACAAGATGCCAAATTAAATTGTCTTGTTATTGGCCTGCCAAGAAGTCATTCAACATAGAAATGTTTTCACATATTGTAATGATTTCAATTTTGAAATTAGTCACGTTATCCCATTCTCATGTTTCGGTGCCCCGACGTCAAAGGAATATAAATATCCAATTATTGAGTTTTTTTTATTTTTACTTTATTTTTTTTAGTACAGCTCACCAAAATAAAATATTTTTTTATTTGCTTAAACTCATTCAAAATTATAATTAATTAGATATAAGTTTTTGTTGATTTATTGAAGCTTTAATTAATCTCCAGCTGTTTTTAATTTTTTCAAGGTGTGTTGACCTGATATATATATATATATATATATATATTAGTGTAAATAGAATCTTGAATAAAGTGAACATAATTATTTAATTTCATCTTTCAAGGTAAAAGAGAAAAAAGGAACAGATAAACTATGATGACAAACATAAAATTTTGCCTGATTAGAACATTCTTAATAATGAAACTAATTAAGAAAGAAGTGAAAAGTAGAATGGATGAATAATAACATACGTACGTAAGACGGTATGAGAACTACTCAATGAGTTAATTAAATACGTACGTGTGGCCATTTTGGATATAATAACACACTCATCATCAATTGGCAAAGAAGTTTCAATTAAATGGTACTACTTCCGTTCCTATTTATATACTAGGGAATTTGACCGCGCTTCGCGCAGTTATGAAATATATATGCAAATTTATTTTAAAAAATAATTATGATACAAAAAATAAAAAATCAATTATAGAAATACATTTTAATTATCAAATGTTTTTCAAAAACAAAAGACTAATTTATTAAGAAAAAAAATTCATATATATGATGTTAATACATAAAATTCGGATAAACATATTTAAGGACTTGATTTTTTTTCTTATTTTTGTCAAATGATAAATTTACTATCCGATGAATCTTCCTTTAGTTCGGAAAAATAAATGATGAAACTAAAAATAGGAGGAAATAGAGATAAATATTTCTATTTCATTTCTTCTTCAATATTTAATCCTTTCTTTGTCCTTGTTTTTTCTCTTATTATCATCGTCTAAATAATTATTATTCTCTATTTTTCATTATCATCTAAATAAACCTCTATTGCTAATTTTTCGTATATATCTTATATTATTATGGTGATTCATTAGAAGTAGAAGAAATGAACAAATTTAAATGGTTCTTCACCATAAGAAATACCTAATAATTCCGTATTTCAATACTTAATATGCATTTTTTTGAGCCATGAGTAATAAAATTTAAACGTCTATTAGCATAGTTAGTTGTGTTCTGACAAAGTTACAAATAACTAATTTGAGCCTAAATAAAAATGTAATTTAGTAAAATTAAAAAAATTTATAAGAACCTAATTTTAAAAAATATATAGAGAGAGAACATATGAAAAAGTAAGTAAAAAGAGAAAAATAACAACACAATTTTGTCAAGTCCTTAATCACAAAAATAAATATGATAAAAAATCATATAATCAATGCAATTATTTTTGAGCTTTTATTAGGCACCCCTTCTATCCATATCCAAGTGCATTTTCATGGAGTCAAACTAAAGTATATTTTTCATGGAGTCAAACTAAAGTATAAATCTGATACTATAACAATAATATCAAATATCACTATTTCAAATATGGAATAAAAATAATAATCTTGAGTAGGAATCTAATGAAAAAAAATGACTTTTTATAGACAAAATTGAAGAAATTAATATAATAAGGTATCTTAAATTTTGAAATTAAATAGTTGGGGGTTATGAATATAAAAATTTAAATAAAAAGATAATATTAATTAAAGTAAAAGTTCAATTATGTATAAGTTATGGAGATAAGAATTTTCAAATAAATAAAAGAAGGAAAAAATAAAATAATGAGGACGAAAAAAAACTCATGAACTATTCAACATTTGTTGGGTGTTTAAGTTTTATTAGGAAAGCAAGCAAATCAACTTCTTCTCTTTTTGTACTACTCCATTGTGTTTAACAAAAGCGAAAGAGGAAAAAAAATACAATAAAAAAATAGACAAATATCTTGATATTAAAGTAGTGAATATTGAGACTTTTAATTTTTTGTAACAAAGAATAATAATGAGTGTAAATAAGTTTTCAGACATTTAAGTATAACAATAAATAGAGGAGTAGTAGTTGATATATTTATTTTTAGTACAATAATAAGTAAATAGAAAAATATGAAAAATTATGGAAAAAAAATAAATAGAATCTTTGGCCAAAGAGAGCTGCAACTTCATTTCTCTATGAGATTTTTAAGTATAACAATATGTAATAGCTATTAGAAATGTATCATAGATAATATACTTTCAGGCATGGCAAAATTTTAGAATATTGAAATCAAAACAATACATTAATGAATCTTTAAAATATTGAAAACATTCAAACTTTATACTAATATGATCATCTCTCTTGATGAATCCTTCAACATAATTAAACTTCCTTCTTCATTTTGATGATCTTGTAATAAATTAATGTGAACATCTCTTTATAATGAATCTTTGAAGAATATATCTTTGATCTTTATCAAAGTGAAGAACATATCATGTCACTATCTTTTCTATGATTTCTTATGGAAAAGATGAAGAATAATTTTTATTTTTTTTAAAAGAGAAAAAAAACTACACTATTAGAAAGAAAGAATGAGAAAAAAACTACACTAATAGAAAGAAAGAATGAAAAAAATGAAAAATGAATATTCAACTTCTCCATGGATGATTGTAATTTATAGATTTGATAATCCATAAGAATAAGTTGAAGAGACATGCTATTTAACTAGAAAATATGAATAGATGGAGGTTTTTTGTAACTCATTAGATTAAATTAGAATAGTAAATATGATTGTTTTTTTTTATTTAATAAATAAAATATTTAATGAAAAGAATTAAGAAAAAAAAAATCAAAAAAGGAGAAAAAAGAATGGAAGTCATAGAGAAGTGCCACATCACCTTTTCTATGTTTCTCCTTTATATTATATATAGATTGTCCCTAGTTAATATACTAATAGATTAAATAAGACACATGTCTCTCATCTAGACATGCACTTGACGAAATGGATGGAAGAGACTCCTACTTAATCGATATCATTTTTTATTTTTTAAAAACAATGAAGAAAAAAAACACAAAATTAGAATTTAATGTTAAAAACTTTTAGTGACAGTTTTCTGGGCTTTTGTGGCGACTATTGTTGCCGCTAAAAGTCTAGTTCTTTTGTAGTGAATCCTAGTTGGCAACGCTAGGTGGAAGGATTAGTCCCACGTGGCTTGCCACGTCAATAAAAATTTGGGGTGTTAACTTTTGAGGGTATTTGTGGTCTCTTAGGATAACATCAGGGGTATTTTTTATCCCAAAATGTAACGAAGGGTATAAGTGGTCTATTTCACATAGTTCAGGGGCAATTTTGACCCTTTTCCGTTAAATATATTGACCGAAGTTAAATTTTGGTCAAAATTTATAAGTTAAAACACCTAACGGCACACACTAAAAATGAAGGCCTCAAACCCGAACCAACCATCCTATTAGATAAAAAATGACCTTTAGAGTTAATTACGCTGACGGAATTATCATCTGAGCACGTTAACAAAAATATTGACCAAAGTCAAATTTTGGCCAAAACATAAGATTTAAAACACCTAACGGCACAAACAAAAAACGGAAGCCTCAAAACTTGAACCAACCTTCCTATTAGATAAAAATGACCTTTCGAAGCTAATGAAACTGACAGAGTTCTAATCTGAGCACGTTTACCAAAAATATCGACCAAAGTCAAGTTTTGGCTAAAATTTAAAAGTTAAAACGCCTAACGACACAAACTGAATATGAAAGCCTCAACACTAGACGCTGATTTACCAAAAAGTTTAACTTCAATTGATAAATTTACCAACTATTCAAATATAAGTTAGTAATTAATAATTTACCAATAAATTTTATCGCAGTTGGTAATAGTTACTATTCAACTAAACATTCATATGCAATATTACCAACTAATAATTAATATGTTGGTAAATTTTACCAATGGATTAATGATCGGTTGGTATATTACCAACTATTTTAATGATGTTAGTAATTTACTAACTACAATCTTTATTCGTCGGCAAAATTTTCAACTAATTGGATATTGGTTGACAAGTTTACCAACAAATTACATTTCGTTACTAATTTACCAACACATTTATATTTGGGTGGTAAATTTAGCAACACAATATTGCCGTTGGTAAATGTTTGGTTAGTAATTCATTGGTAATATGTTAATAAATTATATAAATAATTTTTTGTCATATTTACCAATCGATATATACTTCGTTGGTAATATTACCAACAAAAGGTGTGCATTAGTAATATTTCAGTTGGTAATCCATTGATAGAATGTTGCTAAATTTGGCGCCATTTTTTTCCGCCGTATTTACCAACTAAAATACTTGGTTAGTAAGATTTTGGTTGGTAATTTGTTAGAATTTTGTTGTTAAGTTTTAAAATATGATTGAGTTAGAAATATGTTGGTAATTTGTTAGTAGAATACTAACCAACTGAAGTTGTGTAAAATATGTTGGCAATTTGAGATTTTTTCGTAGTGTAATATTCATAACATAGTATATTTTAGTAATGAAAATAATTATTTTTCATGGACTAATCAAATGTATAGCTTGTCTATCGACACATCAAAATATTTTGATCAATAAGAAAATTTGAAAATATCGAAGAATCATCATCATTATATTGTTGAGCTCATTATTGTATTTTAACATCTTGTTTGTCTCTAATTTAATTAGACGTCCCACATGTTCAATTTGAGGGGTAGGTTGTTCCATTTTAGCATCTAAGGAAGCAAAATTAAAATGAAACCATTCTTTTGTAATTACTTTTTGTACACTCATGGTGCCATTACGACTCTCGTTTATATTATGTCTAAGGTCACCTTTATTCTTTGTTCTACTTTCTCTTTCTTTATTTGCCTAATAGTTTGTGTACGTATATATAGATCTATATATATTATCAAGTTAAGAGTGATAAGGATATAAAAATATCTCTTATGGTTATCGTACCGATTAATTTAAGAATAACTTAGAACTAAATTGAGCCCACCATGCAAACTAGACGATGAAGTGCGTATGCCTCATTCCTTGTTCTCATAACGACAAAATCACCACTTAAAGTGGGGGAATATTTTTGTACAAAAATAATAATGTGTTAAAGGCAAAAGAATTGAAGAACCGTACGTAGAAATGAGAGTGTGATATGGGAGTAGTAAAGACAAGGAACAATATATATATATGTGATAGAGGATAAGTGACAGTGCATCAAAGTTCCTTTTTTTGAGTTGATTTAGTGATGACTTTGAAGGTACAAATGAGTAGCAGTAATCAAAAAGGGGGTTAAAAATGTATGATGATATTGATTATTCTTTGGTCAAAGAAAAAGGTTTATGTTTGTGGGAAGTGACTGTGGGTTCCCACACAGTGGAACAAACGGTGGAAATCCATCATTACTAGCTAAGAATTTTGCTATCATTTGCACGTGTCCCCTTGGCCCAGACCCCCCTTTAATTTTCTGGCCAAACAGGAAAAAATTAGTTCACGATTTATGTGATATTGTTTGACAAAGAAAAAGAAAATTAAAATTAGTGACATAGATATTTGTGTGACGAGAAGAGGGAGTTATTCGTATGACAAACACCATTCACTTTCAAGCTTAAGGTTATAAGGGAGCTCCGGGAGTGAGGGGTAAAAAAAATGTTTGTGTCTCACGTAAAACGGGATAGATAAAGTAAAATAATTTCAACACCCTTTGCAATGTTAGACAACACTTGTTAGAATAAATATTAGCATCTCATTAATGTCATATGGTTGATATAAAGTTCTATCACTTTTTAAATTGTTAGATTCACAAGAGACTATTACTTCAAACCTTATTACACATCATATAATACAAGAATTTGAATTAATCCTCTTTCTATCCTAAACACTCTATACAGAACACTTTCAAACGTTTTTTCGCAAAAATGAACCTTACGTACAACAAATTTGAATTAATTAGTTGGAGCCTCGAAACAAATATCGAAGACTAAATAAAGAAAAAACAATGGACCTCGTGTACATGGTCAGTATAAGAATACCAGAACAAGAAACTGCAATTTATGCAATTATATTCCCAGACTTAACTCAATTATTAGAATTGCTTTTGGTGTCCACTTCAGTTGTTCATCATTGAATACATACATATCACTACTTACACGGTTACACCTACATTCTTTAGCTTTTTTTCCAAATGGACAGACAATAAAAGACAAAATTGCTGAAATAATTAGTACTAGTAATTTGGTAAATTACTTCAATCTTTCGTTAACAGTGCTCTTTTACTCTGAAATTTAAGAGTTTACTCATGAATACTAGAATTTCATAGACATAAAACTTTTAAGCAAAAAATGAGTTTATATTGTTTTAAAATATTTACATTTTAATTTTAAAGTGTTGAGTTGATCGAATCTAATTTAGCTTTGATGTTTTATCAACTTGTCTCTCGAGGAAGTGGAAAGTACCACATAAATTGGCACGAATATAATGGAGTAATATCAAAGAAACCAAGTGGAAGCAGCGAGGTTCTGTCGAATCCTTTGCAATGAAAAATTACACTATATATTCAAAGGTTAAACTTATTTTATATATATAAAGAGAGTAATTGTCGAATTCCTTTAACATCGCGTAGCCACAAATTTCATGATGGGTATCTAGACTTTGAATAGTAAATTAAACAAAAAGCAACTCTATAGAGATTTAATTCTACATGTCCTACACACTTCTTCATCCAATTGTCACCAAGCTACTACTCACTTCATGTTAAAGTTGTGCGCTTTTAATTCCTTACAGATATTAAGCAAGGAATCAAACCTAAGCACCATATAAGTTTTGTGCATATCCTTGCCACTGCATTAATATGAATCTCCATTGATTTTAAAGGAGTTCGAAATGGTATATGTACAATATAAAATGAGATATGACTTATATATAGTATAAGTTTTCGATGAATGGTGTACCGCGGCCACGTATAACTAAGGAATAATACGATTGGTCATACTCCCTTTTATCTTAATTTTTTTTTAAGACTTGCAGACTAGTGATTTCCTACTGAATTAACCTAGTTTAAACTTTAAAATCTTAATACCCAGTGGGACAAAAAGGCTAGCCATCTTAGGAGTAACATGTATAAAAATCATTGGATCAAACAATTCCAGTAATTAATGAGAACTAATTTTTACTAATGATTTATGAAAGGCTCTTTCCAAGGACAAACGTGTCGGTAGGGTGAAAAGATTTTGACAGGTGGTACCAAATTTCATGGAGCAAAAAAGAAATAAAGGGAAAAAATTATAATTATTCCCAAAAACAGATGAAATGTCATACTCAAATAACTTTTGCAAAGAAACTCTTTTTTAAAAAAACATATGTTAAAAAAAATGGTTTTTGCTTGGAAAGCTTTATAGGTAGGAAATTGATGGAAAAGGAAAGGACGATAGCACTAATATAATGTTCAATATTTTTTACCCTTTTAACATATGCCAAATAAAGTGATGAAATTGGAGGAAGTCATCATTGTTATTTTTGAAAAATTAATTATTCCTCCAACTAATACTTTTTTTTAGACCAAATTAAAGCATCTTTTATTATCTAACTTAATTAGGTCATGACTTTATGGATCTATAGTGTTATTTATTTTAATTTCTACCTTTTTTCCCAAAGTAAAATAAATGGAGTGTGTGGATAAGAGTAACATTCCCATGATCGCATGGAGAAAATTGTCATGTTGGGTAAGGAAAAGTGAGTGCAATTTTGCAGAGAAATGGATTTGTCAGAGGCAAACAAATTTCTAACATGCGACTTCAAAATTTAATCTTGATCGATTAAATTTTTATGAATTTTGCTATTGAACCAATTGCACATTGACGAGAGGGAGTTGCTCGGATGGTAAGCACCCCTCACTTCCAACCCGAAGGTTGCGAGTTCGAGTCACCAAGGGAGCAAAAGGGGTGGAAGCTCCTAGGAAGGGTAAAAAATAAACCGATTGCACATTTATAATTACAAGTTTAAAATTTTAAAATTTTACACACACACACACATATATATATATAGTTTGTATTTTTTAAAAAAAGAAAAATATTCAAATTAAATTTGTTCACGTACTATGTGAAAAGATCTAGGTTTTCGCTTCTTTAGAAATATAACTCAATTTGGTGGTCGTTATTAAACTTTTGGGCTAAATATGCTCTTATTCGCTAACACTCCAACAATTGGTATTAATTAGATTTTATAATGGAAAACATTCAACTTTGTTCATATATATATATATATATATTTTTTTTTTTTATTTTTTTTTTTTGCGAAAAGATCTAAATTTATCCTCCATTAGAAGTTTGACTCAATTGGTCTTCGACAATTTCTTTTGGGCTAAATAAGCTTTTATTCAATAATGATCTAATGTTGGTATTAGACTATTTGATAAACTTTATTTAGGGAAAACGTTCAAACTTATCCTTGTATTTTGCGAAAAGACCTAGATTTTCCTTTCATTAAGAAGTTTGGCTGAATTGTGTCCTTTGACACCTTCTCGTTAATTAATCTACTCTTTTCTCTTCTAAACTATACCAATTTTTTGGAACGTTAACAACCAAGGATATTTTCAATCCAATCCGCAGGAATCAATAGAAAAGCCAAATTCCTTATGATACACCTGATCCGGCTCAATTATTTAAAAATTTAATTGAGCCAACTTTTAACGTAGAATAAACCAAAACATTTTCATGAAAATATAAGATCATAAATCCGAATCTTTTATTATCTAAAGTATTTAATTCAGTCGAACTTGTTACAACGCACTTCGCCTCGACTCCCCCAACTACCAATGTTGAGGAGGGGGCCGGGTATGAATGGATGACAGACCAAAAACAATTAGTTGAATTGATGGCACATAAAGATCCCTCTCCCAATACAAAAATTAAACACAACTTTCCCTTTCATTTTATTCCTCTACTTTTTAAGCTTTTGTTGTTTTCGTGCCCAATCCCTTTTTCTATATGCTTCCAATTTCTTATCTTTGCAAAGTTAAAAAATTAAATCCCTTTCCCTTTTATGGTGGTGTTTTGCACAAACTCAAAAGAGTTGAAAAAAAAAAAAAAATCTTGACTCTCATCAAAGTCCAAATGTCTTTTTCTTTCCCCACTAACAATTGTAGGAAAATGCAATTTCCCAAATCCTTTTTTTAATGACTTTCTTTTCAAAAAATTCACAAAAAGAGTGATGCAAATATATGTTTCTTCTTTAATTATATATAATCATTTACATTTTCCCGCCAAACATATCTAAATTTGGTGAATAAATATTATCTCTTTTTTTTACTACTTAAAGGCTAAAAGCTTACTAAAAGGCTAAAGGCACCCCTACTACAAAAGCTCATGCATCCAAATGGGAAACAGCACTAGCTTGTTATCATAATTCTTCACTCTTTTTTAACCACTTGGTAATATTGATTTCTTTTTTTTTTCTTCTTTTGTCTGATATCTATAAGATAATAATAATAGTAGTACTATTAGTTACAATTACATAAAAGCAAATCTTTCAGATTATATTAATGACAACATGTTAGTGCTTGGCAAAATTAACTAATCCCAAAAGTCAACAGATATATGAAAAGTTAATCAATATGAAAACATCAGTATAATCTCATATGTGGAGTCTTGGTAGAATCGGAGGTACATAGATTTTACTCTTACTATTAGGAATAGAAAGGTTGATTTTGATAGACACTATACACAAGAGAAATGTTTTTGAAACATGATATATATATGACAAGTTCATAACATTCCATTTTTAAAAATTTATGACATATACTTACTTAAAAGAAATCACAGTAATTTTATGTCTTAATAGTAACTAAACTCAAAATGATTTCAAGCCACTAGCTTTTCTTCCTCAAATTTCCTTTAATTTTCAATGTAAATAATTTAGTATGTTTTTTACCACACACATTCAAAATCATCCGTTAATTATAGACTAGTGGAAATTTTGGGTAAACAATTAATACAAAAAAAATTGATAGCAGTAAAAGAGTATATTTTCATACGATAACCTGAAATATATATATATATATATATATCATTTACTTATTTTGAAGTAAGAAATTTGTTTTCCCTATATTAAATAAAATTAATGTTCAGTTATAGTTGCTAGTTTTTAAAGAGTTCACCAAATGTTGGGGCACCTAAATTTAAGTAAAGTGAAATGAGGTTGCCTTTACTTGGGCCTAAAGAGCCCACCAAATGTTGGTCTTGCTCAATGACCCATGACTGCTGCCTAATTGGGCTTGATATTTTGGGGGTGTTTGAATTGAATCTCCTGGGATTTGAAATTGAATCTTAGAGTCTGCTTGAATTGATTTATTTTCAAGTGTTTTTAAGTCAAAATAATTTTAAAGAATTTTTGGAGTGTTTGAGTAAATTTAAAAAGTGTTTATAAGCACTTGGTTTTAAGCTAAAATGTTAAAAATAAACTTATGATTTTTGACTTATAAGTCAAAATATAAAAATCAATCCTAATCTGCAAGAATTAAGATTGATTCGTAGCTTTCCTATCTTATTTGAAGTTGGATGAAATTCCTAAGTCGAAAACCAATATCTAGTCTCTTTATTATGCTCAATCTCAATACTAATTGGGGTTCATTCCGGTCTCTTTATGACGCTCAATCTCAATACTAGTTGAGGCTCAAACTGCATCGACTTCGAAAGAGAAGACTTTCTAGTCTTTTTTTCTTTTAGGTGCAGAATATAAGACATTTGAATAGAATCCTTGTCTTTAATTACCCATATGGGATTGTAACTATGTTGTATAAGGAAGATCCCCGAAAACATATGAATCCTCGGTTTTTTTCAATTCTCTCACTAAGGTATTTTATTCCAATAAACCTATATATACATTTTATTTGAGCCTAGCTATAAGAGAAAATGAGCTAATCCTTGGCTAGGGGTGTACATGACCGGGTTGGTTCGGGTTTTTCAAATATCAAACCAAATCATTTGTGTCAACTTTTTAAATATATAAACCAAACCAAACCAATAAAACTCGGGTTTTTCAACCTCAGGTTTTTTCGGATTTTTTTGAATTTTTTGGATTTTTGGGTTTTTTCGGTAAAGTATTCATACAAACACATAATTTACTTGTACTTCAAATATTTCTTTAGTCCTACCAAAATACAACTATCTAAGGTGTTTCTTAAGAAAATAACACAAAATATGATATGAGTAATGACACTAAAATATCCAACAAAAAAATAATAATAATGAAATCGCGTAAAACAAATATTGCAAATTAACAAGTCATAAAAAAAATGATCATAATTTAAAAGTATTAAATCATGCTAAAATAAGTTTAATAAGTATTAGTTACATGACTAAATATTAAAGGAAATTAAAATTAGATTATGTATTTGAATTGTCTAAACCAATGTAAAACCAAAGAACAAATAT
>JAJOOF010012148.1:0-16700 GCA_029582545.1 Solanum lignicaule
AAAACCATGTAACCAGTTTCGAGTAGCAACAAGTGTTTGGACATTTTCATGGTGGATGCAACTTCTATACTTAGTGATTTCCTAAAAAACTTTAAATAGATTTTGAGTTTGGATCTCTTTAATTTTAAATTTTAATATTATATTATAATTTTTAATTAATTTGTATTAGCCCACGGGCCGGCCCTACCTATATTTCTCAAGCCCCACAAATCAGCAGGCTTATTCAGGCCTGGCTAAAAAGCCTTTTTTTTAAATGGGCTCCAAAATTTTTAGCCCAGCCCTATTAAATCCCGGGTTAGGCCAGGCCGGCCCAACAGGCCTAGCCCATATTGACGGCTCTATATATAGACTCAAGTCCGTATAGTTTCTCTGTGCTGAACAGGTTTACCATAGTTGGTTGCGATGACTACGGTTCCATCACGGGCCCTATTGGTTGACTTTATTCTTACCGTTAAAATGAAGTTAGTTTTATCCCTACCATTACTAATTTCACCACATGTATCCCTCATTTGATGGAAAGTCCAAAATTAATTCAAATTAATCCGAATTTTTAAAAAGACCCATTCCTTTAAACCCAATGCCCGACCCTCTAACATATAACCCGGTATCATCTTACTTACATCAACGACTGATTCCCTTTATCTCTGTATTCTCAGCATCATCATCAGTTCAATCAAAGTTTAAACTCTAATGATCCGAGATTGCACTCAGAAGAAGCTCCGATCGAGCAGTATGAGTGGTACTGTGGAATCATTCAGTGGACCGAGACCGCCACATCAGCAAACGACGGTTTTGCCTTCGAGAATACATCCTAGCCGCCGGAAGACTGCAGGAGTGATTGTGACTCATCGTCTTCTTCTGTTGTTGAAGATGGTGATTGTGAGGTGACAATGACAACATCGTTTCATCATCTCAACTTTCCTCCGCCAATGGATGATGTTTATGCTAGTTCAAATGATCTTTACTGCACAACACTATGTCTTTGAAGGAAAATGGTTTCAAAGTCTCGATCCTTCGAAACCCCCTTTGGCTACCCAGTTTATTTAATCATGGCCCGAGGGAAAAGGGGTAGAAAGAAAAAAAATTCACAGATTTAAAGCAAATGCTATGAGTCTGTTGCTGGAAGAGATTTTAACTTTTCAATTTACTTATCCTATTTATTGACAAATGAAGACAGATTTGTATACATTAACATGTAAAATTAGAGGGAACTTTCAGTTCTGAGTTGTACTATTACGATGAGATCTCTAGTGTCGTTGATGTAAAGACCATACCGGGTTATACATTAGAGGGGTTGGGGCATTGGGTTTAAAATAGGAAATGGGTTTTTTTTTAAAATATGGGTTAATTTGAGTCAATTTGGGGCTTTCCGTTAAATTAGGGGTATTTATGGTGAAATTAATAACGGTAGGGTAAAACTAACTTCATTTTAACGGTAAGGATAAAGTCAACCAGTAAAACAAAGTTGAGGGGTATTTTTGACCCTTTTCCCTTTTAAAAATCAACGTCATATTTTTTTTTTAAAATGATAATGGATGAACATCAATTTTTTTTAAAAAATATTTTTTAAAAGTTTCTGTACATTATTGTGTGAAAAAATAATCGAGGAAAGTGTGTTGTTTTTTTTAAACAATTAATTAAATTAAATAATACCACATATTTTTTTCATATCTAGTTTATTTGGACTAACTCAAATACCAACTTTCTAATTTTTCATTCAACTAAATGCAAGTAAAAAAAACTTATGTTCATTTATAATTTATAATAGTACAAAAAAAATTTGAAACTCGATAGACTTCGTTGGGTTGTCATTGATTTTCTTTAAGAAAGAAAATTGACGCACTTTCGTCGGTTATTTTTCATGCAAATATACAAGAAAACTCTTCAAAAGAAATTGTTACTTTTAAAAAAAAATGGGATTAGACACAAGTACTCCCAAATAACCGAAATCTTAGAGACACATTTAAACTTAACTAGAGTTATATTAGCCCCCTAAACATAGAGAGTGTGCACACTATCTTGAAGGCAAGTGATGAGTGCACAAATTGGACATATGTCATTTTTTGATTGGTAACTTTATAATTAGTTAGGATATATATATATATATAATTATTTTTATTTCTTTATTTGTAAAATATTTATTTTAATTTCTTTTCACTTTAAACTTTTTTTAATTAATTTATTACCTTTTCACTTTTAATTATTTTTAAAAAAATATGTGTATTTTTTTAAAAAAAATAGTTTAAAATTGTCCTTTAATCTTAACGTTTTAAATTTTTTTATGTTATATTTGATTTTCTTCACTTATTTTGATATCCGTTCAAAATTAACTTATTTTAAATACAAGACATTCGGAATTTGAAGGGCAATCAACTACGTGGATATCTTTAACAAGTTGAACCAAGGATAAAGAATATGAATAGAAGTGAAGACGATTATTATCATCTGCATTATTAAGGCAATCGAGAGAAAGTAATTTTTGGGATCTGGCGTGATTTTTGGCATGATTGAGATGTTTCTTCCTAAAATAAGGGTGAGAGATTAATGTATTCCAAAATTTTGAGACGCAATTGAAGCGAACAACTGACTTTACAGGTAGTCTGCTCAGAATGTTCACAAGTATTTCCTCCATGAACAAGACAGGTATGCCAAGAAACAAAGAGTAAATTAAGATGGAACAAAAAAGCTTATAATTAAAAAAAACATACATCAAGTGATTTTATTTATAACTACTGTATTAGAATCTCCTAGTTGAAACAAAATTTGTTTCCTAACAGGTTTGGACTATTTTTTTTTGGTTTTGTAGTTGTAAAACGATTTGTTTCAACAATTCAACTCTTTTTAAATACAGTAAAACCTTTGTTTGGTAAACATAAGTTTGGGGTGTGAAAAACCGAACTGGCCGATAAATCGAATCGAAAAAATGATATTGGGTTATTGGGTTTTTAATGGATTTATAAAAAAAAGTTATTGGGTTATTGGTACGGTATCGGTATTTACTATTAGGTTATTGGTAAACCAATAACTCAATAAGACGGTAATAATTTACTATTTTACCCTTCCTAATTATTAAATATTAATAATTTAATATATAACTAGATGCTATAACTATATCAAATTATTAATTCTCTACCCACTTCACACTAGGCCGCTTTACTAGTTTTTACTGTTTACTCAAAACCTAAAGATTAAAGTAATGGTTCACAATTTTAGCTATTTGATTTTAGTTTTAGTTTTAGTCTTGTTGGACTATTTGATTTTAGTTTGTAATTGTAATTGTAGGTTGTAGCATTTGCAAGTTTATAAATGTCCGTAATTTGATTAACATCAAAAATTTCATATTATGTTTTGGCGGTGACATATAATTATTGCCTTCGTACTATATTTTCTCTTATTGATGCAATTTCTCATTATCTTTCTTGTTTCACTATATCAAAGCATTTAGAGAAGTGAAAATCATATAATATTTTACGGACATTTTCTTATTGGAAAACCGAAAACCAAATCGATAACGACCAATAATCGATAAATCAAATTGATAATACATAAAATCGAACAGAACCAACCGATTCACACCCCTAAGTAGCTTCAATTCTTGGAAGAACGAGTTCAATGTGACAAGCGTACAAGCGTATTTATACGTATGAATACAAAATGTAGATTCTATTTGTACACTTGTACATATCCTAGAATTAGCCAGTAAATCAAGTTATCACCTTGTACTTGTATTGATAAAGATAACAAGAATATAAGGTGAAAAAAGGAAGAAGATGCGTGTATGATCTGACAATAAACAAAAAAGATAGCTACTACCATATGCCATTAAATACTCAGGGATCGTTTGGTAGAAAGATTAATAACGCAGGGATTAGTAACGCAGAGATTAGCAATGCAGAGATTAGAAGTGCAGGGATTAGTAATGCAAGGTTTATTTTTATCAAGTGTTTGGTTCATTATTTCTCACCTCATCTTGTGTTTGGAGTAAAACTTTATAAAAAGTTTCTTTCCAATTATACCCTTGAATTATTAGGTAATTGGGTCAAGGTAGATAATTGCCGGACAAAATTATTTTGTATGGCCTTCTAACTAGCTATGAGAATAACAATTTTGTTATCATGTTTGCTATTTGTTCACTTGAATTATTTGAGGATAAATAATTGTCATCTTAATAAATTGATCACTCACAAAATGTCATTTTTCAATTTAAAAAAGATAAACCATCTACTATTAAAATCGAAAAGACGGTCAACAATGATAAAATTGAATAAACTATCTACATTTACACATAAAAATTGTAAGTTGTAGTTTTAATATGTATGTATATTTTAAATTCTTCAAAATACGAATAATTAGAAAACCACACAAATAAATAAATAAATATATATATATATATATACACACACACATTCAATTAAGATCACAAACGTCATATACAAATAAACAACTCACATTTCAAATTTATATTGAATTTATTTAGTAACAAACAACTCTCTCTAAATAATTTGTAAGCTAATTTATTTAAATAAATTTACTAGTACAAATATAATTCATAAAATCAAAAAAATAAACAAAATAATTAAAATGATTTGAGGGATATTTTTGTCTTTACATAGGCTTATCACATGGTATTATATCCTAATGTATTACTAATACCTCCAAATGGAAGGTATTAATAATACATCCTATAATACCATGTAGGAGGTATAACTAATCCATGGATTAGTTATACATATGCCCAAATTTCTACCAAACATATAATAAATAATACCCTACCTAATACATGGACTATTTCTTCTAATGCGGTCTACCAAACGACCCTGACAATAACAAAGATATATGTGATAACATGTAACACCATATTATGATCAAGTGTCCATTAAATAGCATGAGTATCTCAGTCTTAGCACTTGCCATACTAGAAGATGAAGCAGAACTTTGATTATAATTTAATGCAATGTATAACATAAGGTTCATGAACCTGGTTTTATTTTTCACATGTGAATAGAGTAGAAGAAATGGAGAATTTGATCACCATATTTTAGGTTCCCAAAACAAGAAGAAAAATAAGGTCCGTCCAATTCGTGTCAGAAACTCTCACGTGAAAGTAAAATAAAAAGTTAATTTCATATTCAAAACTCAAAATCAAGTTATTTTAGTTAAAAATAAAAAAATATTTATTACTCCACTACAATCCTTATCGATAAAGTAAATTGCATCATTTAATGTGTAGAGGGACTATGTCAGTAACAATGCAATCTTGATTTGATAGATATATGTAGGATAAATTGGTACATACCTTTGTCAAATTGACAAATTCAAAATCTTGTGAAATTATTTTGTTTCAGACTTTCAGTATGGTTACTAAATATTCGATTCGATTTTTATTGATTTAATTTCTTGATTTTCAATTGAGGTTCTTTGAACCAAAACAAATCAAAACTTTTTTTATGGGTCAGATTTTTGGCCGGTATAAACATATACAGCACATGGATTTTTGTAAAAACTATCGTCGAACACTATTTGTCCTGAAATTCAGAGGTTCATTCCATACAATCAGGGTCGTCTTAATCCCTAGGCCATTAAAGTCATCGCTTGGGCTCCATATTTTGGGGACCCCATTTTTAAAAAAAAATTGCTTTATATATGTTTTTTTTAAAAAAAAAACAATTATATGTACTATGAGTACTGTGATTTCTACTAAAGAAATTACATATGACATGAATATAAATATGATTTTCGTAAGAAACAGTTTGATGAAAATATGGATAACGAATTGAAACAATTAGAGTTGATTACGTTATATATGTAGAGTAGATCAAACTATTTTTTCACTTTAAAATAGATTTGAACCAATTGAAGCATATAAAAATATTTTTGATTTCTTATTTAGTGGTAAAATATTGAGATTACTAGATGATGAAATTTTAAAAAAAATATTGTCTTAACCTTGAACTTTCTTTAACACATACTAGTTATTTTGAATTGATGGTTTAGATTTATTTTTTGAATTAAAAGTGTTAAAGATAAATAATACAAGTAGAAGATAATGATGTAATGAAAATACTCAATCAAATAAAAATATTTGATTATTTTCCAAATACACATATTGCTTATAAGATAATGTTAACAGTTCCTATAACCGTTGCCTCAACCAAATTTTTCTTTTTTCGAAATTAAAATTAATCAAATCTTCTTTAAGATCAACAATGTCTCAAGATAGATTGAATGAATTAGCTATATTATCATTTGAAAAGGAATTATTAAAAAAAATTGATTATAAAACAGTACTTAATGACTTTGCATCTGAAATAGCTAGAAAAGTATATTTTAAATAAAAGTACATATGATGGGAAAAAAATTAGGACCCCTCTCTTAAGTTTCGCTTTAGACCCCCAATGTTGTTGAGTCGGCCCTGCATACAATAACGAGATTGTCGTGATTAAAATTGGTTTTTATTTTTAATTTTTTGTATTTTAAAGTCCTAAAATGTAAATTCATGATTATAGGATTTCGATGTGTATTAGCACAAGAATTTTAATCTACACGTTATGTGAGGAAATAAAAGAGATTAATTGGGTGTATTCTCACAAAATAAGTTATATTTGCATTTTGTTATATTTTTTTAAAAAACATTTTCATCTTTTTCATTGGACTTTAGGATCATTTTTTTTTTGTACTCTCAGAAATGTCGTATTTTTACTCCTGTTGTGTTAAATCTCTACTTTTCACCTTAATTTTCCTATGTAACGCCTTTAATTAAAAGAAAAATTACCTAAATATACATCTTATTTTATCATAATTTCTAAAATTTTCTACCATTTAATTTTTTTTCAAAAATTCCCTATACATCACTCCCTCTCGCTGGAACATCTTTATCTTCTTCTCGGATACATCCCTCCCATATGTATCCAAATGTTTGTTGATGTATCCGAAAGTCTATTGATGTACCTCCCCTCTCGAATACATCTCTCTTTTATGTATCCGAAAGTCCAGTGATGTATCCGAAATCCATAACCACTAATGATTTAAAACTCTCAAGTTTTATTATTTATGCATGATGGATATAATTTCATCACTCAAATCTCGTCCAAATTAAAACCCAACTTGTTCCAACAATTTTTATTTATTACATTAATTTTCTAAATTGGGAAATTACAACCACCTAAATCTAAATCAAATAGTACCAAGCTGATCAAAAGTAAAACATTGATGAAATTAGAAACCAAAAAAATATAGAATATACTTTTTTTTTCCTTCCTAGGAGCTCCCACCCCTTTTGCTCCCTTGGTGACTCGAACTCGCAACCTTGGTTGAAAGTGAGGGGTGCTTACCATTCGAGCAACTCCCTCTCATAAAAAAAAAAAATAATAAATAAATAAATAAAATTTTTTAAAAAAAAAAAATATATATATATACCAAGTTGATCGAAAGTAGAAATTAATGAGGTCTACTAGAATCACCTAATTTAATTCTTCATGCATGGGGTCCCCCTCCTACCCAGCCCCCACCCAAAAAAAAAAATTCCATTATAAATAAAAGTGTTATATTGTTTCTTGAATGAATTGGGGAAAAAAATATGGAAGGAAAAAAAAAGAAGAAGAAGAGAAATGGAGAGGAAGTATTATATAGAGGTGTACGTATGAGAAATTGGGGAAAATGGGTATCCGAAATTCGTGAGCCTCGTAAAAAATCTCGTATTTGGCTAGGTACGTTTTCTTCGCCTGAAATGGCAGCTCGAGCTCATGATGTAGCGGCTTTATCCATCAAAGGTAATAACATCGTCTGTTGTGTTCTAGTTTATGTGACATTATTTTTTTAGTATATATAGTCTGTTTAATTCATCTTATGAATGGTATAATATGTTAAGATGAGACAATAATTAAGTTTCAAATTCAAATCGAGATTTTACTTTTGTCACATAGAAATAACAGAAATATTATAATTACCTTATTATTAAGGGAAAGTGTTATTTTTAGATTAAACTTGAGGATGATTTTAAATTATGGTCAAAAGTTCATTAATAAATTCAAAAAGAAAAATCTCAAAAGATTTAGACATGTGTTATATATGTAGCGATTTCAAGCTTTGACCGTTGTTATAATGACAAGGAGAAACACACGATAATTTGCTAACAATAAAGATATGAAATTACGAGTGGACTAAAATATAACGAATACCAAAATAATATAGTGGAAAATTTGAACTTTCTCTTTATTTATTTATGTATTTTAACATGTCATCCACATTAAAGTTCGATTCTTTTTAATAAATCAAACACATGAAAATTATCTTTTTATAATGAATAGTCATGAATCTGAACTCGGAATATTTTGAAATGTATGATTATCTTATCTGAAAGCAGGTAATGCTGCAATCCTCAACTTTCCAAAACTTGCAAGTTATCTTCCAAGACCCGCTTCACTAAGCCCTCGCGATATTCAAGCAGCAGCAACAAAAGCAGCTTCTATGAAAAACTTCGATTCTTTATTATCATCATCTTCTTCTTCTTCCTCTTCATTATCAGTAGCAACGACCAATTTGGGGACAATGTCAGAAGAATTGTCCCAAATCATCGAGCTACCACAACTTGAAACTTGTATTGATGACTCGTTTGATCAGCTAAAAAATGAGTTATTATATGTTGAAGACTTGAATATGGGTGAATGGTTATATTCCGATAATAATGAAGAAATAATTTCAAGTTGTTTTGAGCCGTTTAATTTATTGTAGAATTAGTAAGTGGAATTAATAAACATATGCAATATCATATAATATAATGTTAATAATTGTTATTATGGTTGTTGTTTGGTTTATCATGTATGTACCGTACGTACATAAATTTTTAGTTTTTTTCTTTGCAAATATAACATTGTATTGTGTGTTGCGTAAGGATAGACAAGATCTCGTCATTCTTAACAAAATGTAAGGTCTATTAAAAAGAAAAATGATCTCCTATTAGAATTTCTCAAGCCGAACATCTTTTGGAAAGAAAGAAAGAACTTAGATGTAATACTTTTTTGAGATCGTGTTTGACTTATGATAAAATTTAAGAAAAACAAGACTTTTTTTTATATAAATACTTGTCAAAAGCCCAAGTTATATGTATTTACCTGTCTAGCTTGAGAAGTTTGTTTGTTTTATATATATATATATATATATGATATTTGTAGTTAGATTTGACAAAACCCTTTTAAACATAGTGAATATCTGAAATTGTTATGAAAAAAGTAGACTATATTATATTATGTTTGTAGTTAGTTTGACAAAACCCCTTCAAATATATTAAATATCTGAAATTGTTGCGAAAAAAAGTAAGCGTATAAAAAATAAGTAAAATTTAAATAGTCGTGTCCAAATAAAATACTTGTGAACATATTTATGAATATGGGCTTGTCAGACCCATATCAGTACAACTACAACATGACTTAAGGTAGAAGATCCTTGTGATATTTACTTTAATTTCTTTACCCAAATATTTGAATTTATTTTGCAGTTATATATTTATGTACGCGCATTCGATTTTTGATTTTTAAAAAGTGTGCATTGGTTTGATTCGATTCTTTTGAATTTCGATTTGATTTAATATTTCTAAAACGATTAGTCAAAAAGATTGAAAAATCAGTTTTTCGATTATTTGCTATCCAATAATAAAAAGAAGAAATACACAAATAATTATATAATTAGCACATAACCGATAAACACTAAGAAATCATAATTAAATTGAAAAAAAAACTATAGTGCTCGAATTTTTCAGAAGTATCGCCTCACGATAGTTAGATCCTCCAAAAATGCATTACTTTTTGATAATTCAAATTTTCAACACGAATTCTTAACGACATTTTTGAAAGGTCTGCATAACAAATAGAAAAAGATAAATCAATTTACAATCATTCTTGATTATATGCTTCTTCGAACTTCTGAACCCCTATATATTAATCTCTACAGCGATGCTGATGATTTTCACCTATTTCATTTTCAATGTTACTAATAATATATGGCGATAAATTCAAATACTTATCTCCCTCTAATTCATTTCTCACATCTCTCCATCTTGCACGACAAAGCACACAACTAATTGATTTTCTTCTGCTATTACTTCTCTTCCATGCCATCAAACATTCTTCATGAATAGGGTTTCTACATGTAACACAAGCTGCTATTTTTTCTTCTTCATTCATCTCTTCCAAACACACCGGACACGTCGTCCCATTTTTTATCTGTCATAAAAAGGTTCGAGATATGAAATCAGCTTTTTTAAAAGAGATATATTGTCGGTATACATACAAAACATTTTAAGATATCATGGAACAATATTTTTCTATAGCAACTTAATTATTTGTACACCATCTATATAAAATAAATTACATTACCAAGTCACCCAAATTAAGAATATTTATACGTAAGCTTTCTTAAAATATGTGATTTGTAATCTTGTGTAAAGCCTAAAGGTGACATGATGATATACAAATTCTTTAAACTTTATGTAGAATTTAAGTTGAAGTCTTCAAATATATATAGTATATATTTAGTTATATATAATCGTCATGGTATAAAAAACAAAATCAAACTAATCAAAATGATATATAATATATATATACATGCATGTTAGCCTCCACACAAAAAAATTGGATTCTCTTGAAAATAAGTCAGATTACCTATGTGTTACATCAACATGTAATTAAAGATAAATTATTACGTTGGTGCAAAATAAAATATTTATACCAACAGATTATATAACTTAAACCTCCACAAAACAAGATTCATATTATTAAAAATAAGTCAAGCGCTACGTACTCGATACAATCAGTAAAGATAATTTTATGATGTAAAAAAAAACTATACCAACGATGTATATAACTCAAATTCTATATGTAATAATTCGATATTATTTATTTATAATTAGAAACTATAGACTAACCTTTATTATTACAGGTGAACTCCTCTGCGGTTGTTGAGAAAACAATTGATGAAACATTTCACGTACTTTTGAAGTTGCTAATGCTTCTGTTGAAATTGGTAAATTAAGAAGACGTTGAAGATGACATGGCCGTAGACTCCGTCGATAGAGACACGTGTCATCAATCGATACGCCCAAACCCTAAATAATTAAGCAACAAATAATATATATTAACAACAACAAACTCGGTATAATCGCATAAATAAAATAAACCCTAATAAAATAACCCCACGTGTCATTAATCGATACGCCCAATACCTTAAATAATTAAGCACAAATAATATGTATAGGTATTAATCCTCTCTAAAAAAAATTCTTATTTATCGATATATATTCATGTTTAATTAACATATTATAAGAGATGGTGCGTTTCATTTTCATGTTAGTAATTATTGCCGGTAATTATCTTTTAGGTTACCTGATATAGTTAAAATTCAATTTTTGAATTTTCATAAAAAAAATTTGGAAAATTTACCTAATGAGCACAAATAATATGTGTTTGCATGGGGTGGTACGATCAGGGCAACTGCATGAAGGGGTGGTGGAGATAGTCACAGTGTAAACATTACACGTGGCACCTAACACGTAAAAATTCGTGTCGCGACGGTGGAGGAGGAGGAGGTGGTGGCTGAGTGCTCGAGATATACGGTCCGTGAGGGGTTGAGTTGGCGTTAAACGACGATGACGATGATGGTGGTGGTGGTTGGAAGAACTAGAGGGAAGGGATTCCATAATTTTTGGAAATTAGGATAAGAAAATTATGATGACATATTATTAATTTTAATTATATATATATGTATAGATAGAAAAAGAATGGAGGAGATTCTTTGTAGAGTATGAAGGGATACGTGAAGGATAATTTAAGGTTTAACTAACATCAAATTAAAGGATACCTTTTAATTTGGTTTTTTCTTTGTATAATTAAAAAACAATACTAATTAGGTTAATTTAACCTTAAGGCACATTATATGGAAGTCCAAAATTTGATCAATGGTTCCGTGGATAGTGTTGCTTTTTCCTTAATGAGAGATTTTAGGTTTGAGTTTTAGGTGTGAAAAAATTCTTGATAAAGAGAGTTTTTTTTCGAATGGAGTTCTACGCAGCACGATAATTGTGTGCTCCAATGTGGGTATCGAACACCAAATAAAAAACAAAAACAAAAGAAAGAAACAAATCCAAAATTTGACACAAAAAACATTTCTTTGTACCTAATTTCTTGTTAATTATATAAGGGTGGGATAAAGTCAAGTAGGATTTAGGGGGTTCATACTAAACTTTCTTGGTGGAAAATACATTGTTTATATATTGTAGATGTTAAATCTTTGTCGACTTTCGTGAGTTTATTTCTTCGTATTTTGAATTATCTTGATGAAAATTTTGACTCCACAACACACTCGTTTATTTCTTACACCCCTTATGGAGGATTTTCAAGACGGATCAACTATTTACCAAGAAACTTATTTTACAAGTACGACTTCATACCATATTCCTCTAATGTTTATTACTCGAGCCAAGAATTTTTCGAAAACAGGCTTTCTACCTTCTCAAGATAAGGCCTTCTATGCTCTTCACACCCCACATAGGATTAAACTGGATTTGTTGTTGTGGTTGTTAGCTTCATTTCATATTCCCCTAATTGTCTTGCTGAATTACTTGCAAATCATATCGTGTCGAATCGTCATGATTCAAAGATATAAACCAAAAAGAGAAAAAAAATACAAGTCGATATGACTTCGTGATATAATCCAACTAGCTGCATTAGAATTTAGATGGAATAAAATTGTCATTCAGAGGTACCATTTTATTCAGAACACAAGTATTAACAAGAGAAATAATACAATTATTACACTTCATCAACCAATGAATACATAACACGTCACACAACGTTATCACTAATCAATAGTTGATCAACACATTCTCGTCTCAACTTATCATTTAACTATGGTAAAATTAACATAGTTTGGTGTAAACATCAAGTGCATGTAAACATTTACCATCTCGACCACCATAGCTGCTGTATGGAGGAATTCCTTCCAATGGTGAAGCTCAAAGATGATCTTCATAGCAGTAGAAGATGCTCTCCCAGAAGCTTTAGTTAACTTGGTACAATAATGAAAGCAACATAGCCACTAAAGTTTTATTTATATCGCGTGGAATATCAAGATTAATACTTTCAGTCTAAAGCGGAAACTTTAAGGTATTGATCTGCAAAAGGATATCTAACGAGGAAGTGGCGAGACACTGAGCTTTATGCTGAATATGGTATGCGCAACGCCATCCTCTGACACAGCCAAGGGCTTTGTTGATCAGGATCAATGAAGCCATGCATGATAAATTGTTCTGCTTCTTCATCCATCAATTCTCTGGCCCAGGTGACACGTTTTGACGGGCAGCTACCCGGTCCATGACACCTGAATAGTTTCAACAACAAGATAACTGCCTCAGAGATGATAGCTTAATGTTGGCTTCTTTTATAAATCGACTTACACACTTCTTATCGAGATTTGTCCCTAGAGAGGATTTAAGACGGATTGAAATTTCTTCCTTAATCTAAAGTATGCAGTATATGAGTAAAATGTTCTGTGAAATAGAAGTAAATATGATCATTTGAATCTTGTTGTAAATTAAGGGATTTCAGAAGACTAACCGGTACTCATAGAAGCAAGCAGTTCTCTCATTTTCTGCTTTACCCCAGTTGTTCCAACCGACATGCTTAATACAGTGATCCATATAACAATAGGCAAAAATCACCCTCCCAAAAGGCCCCCATGGGCGTCCAAGATGTGTATATGAGGTTGCTCCGCTACCAGTGATCACACATCTGCATAGTCCCAGGAAAAATGTTTCAAAAGAATGACAAACTTTAACATGAAAAATGGAAATTGCAGAGAAAAAGTCTCTAAATATTAATCTGACATTGAATTCTTTAGTGAACCAGACACCAGTGTGAGGTACAAGTACAACCTCAATGTTCTGCAGCTGAGGTAAGCTCAATATCAGGCCTATCAACCAAGATGAAGCTCTATATTAAAAGTTTTCTATTGATCTTTCACGATAAAGCTGATTGAAAGATGGGTTTAATTTAGACTGATCACTCACTAAGTGAAACTTCAACAAGCTTGAGGATGTGGCGTCATCATAACCTAAAGTGAGTTTTTAATGGGAGAATTTCCAAGAATATTTACATTGAATGAACAATGGACAGAGATCTTAATGATGCTTTGACACAAGCACGAGTGATAAAATAAAGTTATATTTTCTATAACACCCCATACGGCCATACCTATAGCTACGATTTATCTAATTGAGGCATGGTGGAAAAGGGTAAACCTCTCTTAAACAGCAAGTCACCACAGTAATAAGATACATTTTGACTGAGAACACAGAACAGAAGAGCACTCCAGGTCAAATATCATCAAGACACAAAGCTCTTTCACCCTACACAAGAACAGATTTTTCCTCGACAGATAAGACAGAAAAATGTGTCAACCCTTCAAGTTCCGGGAAACATCACAGAAAACTCCCTTCTAATCGAAGTATGATTTTCAGAAGTTATGCTTGCAACATCCTTTATCCGGAAAAAAGAAGTTATGTTTGCAACACCTAAAATTTTATTCCACACCTAAAGTGTTAAAGCTATAAAAGCTTTGAAAGCTCACGTTAAATAGTTCTCAAATTTAAAAAGTTGTCATTCTTTCTGGATCAAATTAAAAAGAAATGCTGCCACATAAACTGGATAGAGGGAGTTGTAGTTATACCTTTTTCTTGGGGACAGGTTGTACCGAATGACAGTACCTAAGGTTACTAAGTAGTTCTGGACTTGTGTATGAGTAGCTTCTTACTTCAAATCAAGGAAGTTAATTGCTCAACTTATTTTGAAAAGAAAGACAATATACAAGAAAATATATTGTTCTGCACCTGTTGTAGATTAGTTAAAGAACCAAACATAGTTTCTGAAACTAATGCTCATCTTGCAAATGCTTATAAAGCTAAAACCAATCTACTAGATCAGCTAACTAAAGCACTTCGAGACATATATGAAATAGTTTTATCTCCTTTTTAGAGAAGTCAACTCCAGTCTCTTTGTTGAAAAAAAAAGTTCAGCCCCTTTACAGAGTCAAGGAAATGAAAAGCTGAAGCACCGCATGAGATGCTATACATTATCCTCAGATAGCGGAACTAGGTATTGCATTTCGAAGATCGGGGGTGCAAGAATCATTTCTGAGGCGAAAAGGGAATAAAAGACACTAACAATTTTGATGTTCATCAAGATCTGATTAAGAGCACTTCTTTAGATTCAATCATATTGACAATGTCACAACACACATGTGAGCGCACGCGCGTGCACACACACACACACCTATACATATGCATGTTTATGTTTGCATCGTCCTGTTTGGATATGCAACTTGATTTTGAAAACAGTATTTAGTAAAAAAAGTAATTACATCTTAGAAGTATCTGTTTCTTATTATTTCAAATGTAAATTGGTTTCGACTTTCGAGAAGAACTTATTCAACCTTTTATATAATCTGTTGAGGCATCCAAATGAGGTATCCCAGGATTTATGCATTCAGCCAGTTACTTTGTGCATCTCTTCCCATTATCAACTAAATCAATGTGACAGGAATGTTCATAGACAAACTAAGTACTATTACTATAGGCTACTAGCATAGAAAAATCTGAAATAAGGTGGGATTTATACATATGAAATCAAATGGAAGATCACCTTGAAATAATGTAATGAAACCAACAAGAAATCAAACAAGCATATCTTTTACAGAAAGTTCATGTATAATGTTCTTTTTCTCAAGGGTTTAGACAGATACAAACAACAACATACCTAGTATAAATTAAAATTTTGGACCACATCACGATTTGAGCGTGTCATCTTGCACATGGGAAGTTTAGGCGAGATAGTAAGACCATCAGATCAGAGAAAGGGCAATGTATCCATGAATTAGGAATTAAAACCAATATCCCATAAATTAGGTAATTCAATCGGCCAGAACTGGATTAATGTCAAGCAATTAAAGTTTCTTAACAGAGCCGAGATTTTTAGATGTCAAGAAATTTATTATAGCCTATCCAATTTAATGAAAGCCTCGGATCTGCACAAATTTTACCAAGACGCCAAGAAATTTCTTATAGCCTATCAGTATAATGGTAACTTAGAATCTGCACAAAATTTACCAAAAGGGCAAAGAAAATATTGGGCGACAAACATAAGAACCAGCCTGACAACAAAAATAAAGTGGTTTATTTTCTAAATAATTGGAGCTTTGAATGATAACCAAATCCAACTACTTACAAACCTCAGAAACACATAGCCGGTTGTCTCTTGAGAAGATTTCCTGCTTTGTGCAGTAATGAATCCCGCCGATTTGCAGTGTATGTGACAATGCTCTAAGAGAGCAGTGCTATTACCAAAAATAAAATCTACACTTCCTTCAATATAGCAATCTTTCAAATATTGCTTCCCGTAGTGCAAATACAGCGTATCCTGCAAAAATTAATTTATTTTCTTTAAAAGAACAGTTAAAACCCTCAAGGTAGACAATCATAGACACAACAAAAAGAGAGAGTATGTTAAGCAACAATATTCAAATGTGCTATACACATCTAGAAGGGAGACAAAAATTGGGGAATTAATTAAGGCAGTTGTAACTTTTGGAGCATGGAAGGAAAATTGAATGGAATTCAGAAATGATCCAAAAACATATGAAATCACTCTTGGGGGGAA
>JAJOOF010012149.1:0-21184 GCA_029582545.1 Solanum lignicaule
CCAGGTGACCGAACTGTCAGTCCCAGCAAGTCATAAATGACTTGGGGTCGCTATAGGAACGCTCTAAACGACACACAGAAGGCAAGACACAGAAATGACCAAGAGGGTCATTACAATATCCACTACTAAAAAGGACTTTCGTCCGTGAAAGAAAGAATCAATAAGTACCTGAAGGCTCAAACAAGCCGGGAAACTGCTCTCGCATCTCCTGCTCGGTCTCCCAGGTAGCCTCCTCGACTGGACGATGCCTCCAACGGACCATAACAACAGGAATGGCTCTCGAGCGTAATCTCCTCATATCTCTGGCTAGAATGGCAACTGGTTCCTCTATAAATGTCAAACGATCATCCAACTCGACTGCATCATACTGGAGCACATGGGACTCATCAGGAACATATTGCCGCAACATCGAGACATGGAAAACCGGGTGGTTGGCCGAAAATGCTGGAGGTAGGGCCAACTCATAAGCAATCTCTCCAGCTGTCCGGAGTATCTCAAAAGGCCCAATGTACCTGGGGCTAAGCTTGCCCCGCCTCCCAAACCTCATTACGCCCTTCATGGGTGACACACGGAGGAATACCCGATCACCAACAGAGAATCTCAAAGGTCGACGCCTATGATCTGCATAACTCTGGTGCCTACTCTGAGCCATCCTGAGTCTATCCTGAATCACCCTCACCTGATCCAGGGCCTCTTGAAGCAAATTTGTACCACGCGGCCTAGGCTCTGTAGACTCAAACCAACCAACTGGAGAGCGACAACGCTTACCATATAAGGCCTCGAATGGGGCCATCTGAATACTAGAGTGGTAGCTATTGTTGTACGCAAACTCCGCCAAAGGCAAGAATTGGTCCCACTGACCCTGCTGGAATCTCTGGCGGGGCCTATCATAGGAGTCTCTCCCTCTAGTCTGGGACCCTGCTGGAATCTCTGGCGGGTGCTCCGATCTCGTTCGGAACCCCGTGCACGCAAACGAAATATGCAACCATACCAAATTCGATATTCCAGACTTAACGGCGCAGTCGAAATTTCCATCAGAGGTCATTTCGATAAAAAGTGGGTCCCACTTCCAAAAGCCATTTTAAGTCAAAACCCACAAAAGGGCTCGAAAAGATATCGAAAACCTCAGGACACAAAATAAGGGTCAATCTAGACCAAACTAGACATTCCGGAGCTAACCACGCTGATGGAATCCTCATCCGAGCGCGTTTACTCAGAATTTTGACCAAAGTCAAACTTAGGCTTAAACTTAAAGTTAAAACGCCTAATCGCACCGACTCACACTGAAAACCTCGGGAGTCATGACGACCATGATACTAGCCTAAAATGACCCTTCCAGAGCTGATGGAATCGTCAGAATTGGATTCCGATGTCATCTTCTTGAACTTTTGATCGAAAATGATCGTTCAAGGTTCATAAGCTCCAAAACACAAAAACTCGCAGCAAGAACAAACGAATGACCAGGTGACCGAACTGTCAGTCCCAGCAAGTCATAAATGACTTGGGGTCGCTATAGGAATGCTCTAAATGATACACAAAAGGCAAGACACAGAAATGACCAAGAGGGTCATTACAATAGTCTAGGAGGTACTTTTGCCTTATCCCTAAATTAAACAAACATATAACTATGCGAGAGCAATAATAAGAGAGAAGAGGTGTCCATAGCATAGATAGGCATATAATGAAACAAAATATAGAGAAAGGCCTGGAAAGTGACCAAGAAAGACAACTATATACAAGAACCAACCCTGGGCCTCGTGTCACCGGCATAAGAGCATCTATGTCTAGAAAGAAACTATATACAACAGTTATATCTAATCAAAATACCAATACATAGGGAAAACAGTAACTCTTTTGTAACACCCCAAAATTTCTAAGATAAGGCCCGAACCATTATTCATTTGCATATAAGGTTGTATCGGGTAATTCTTAAATTGTGTTTACGTGTTAAAATCAATTCTTTAGTGTGAGAATAAATTTGGAGATGAATTAAGGTCACAAGAATCCCCTAACACAAGTTGAGTTGAAGTTTTCTTACCGATTAAGTTTTGATATAAGATTCTACTTGGGTCAAGTTCAAATACCCATATCTTTTAGAATATGAAAATTTAGGTGACCCATAACTACCAAATTAAAGGCATCTGAGTCTTCTTTTCAACGCCACTAAGTTTGAGTCATTCGGAGTTCGAAGTAGAGAGTTATGATGATTTTACTAAACTGATACATTGTAGTATGATTTAACTGATGGGAAAAATACTAAAAAGATCGTTTTGTCGTTTTACTCTTAGGAAAACCCTAAACGAATTTCTTGACTTAAAAATACTAAAAAGATCGTTTTATCGTTTTACCCTTAAGAAAACCCTAAATGAATTTCTTCACTTATAAAAGACCCAAAACAATCAGATTTATCTGGACACATACTTTTGTATTTCTTGAATGCTCTATGTAATGAAGAATTATAAAAGAAACTGAATGTATATCATATTTTGTCTCAGCAACACGATTTACATAAATAAGGATATAAGGTTTCAAATTAAAGGGCTAAATCACATTAATGGACTCCTCTCAAGCCTTTGGCACAGTCTTTGAAATGTTGATAGTTCTATTTGAGAATATCTTATCAGTAGGAATTGAGTTTTACCACTTATATCACCTCTAGAACAAAACATAAATTTGCATGTGTTTCTTAGGGGATTGCTCTATTGCATGATCCAGAGTATGAAAGAATGGAAAAAATTTCCTAAACATCATGTAGCCTTCCTCTTATAAGTTTGGCGCACTTCACACCCATAAAAAGGACTCTACTTGCTTTTCGGGCATTCTAGGACACTTGAACCTAGTGCTCTGATATGAAATTTGTCACGATATGAGTCTATAGCCCAGCCAGGACACGATACCTAGAACCACGAGTGGCCCCAATCTAACCCTTGACATACATATCAAAGCATAAAATAAAGAACTAAGAAGTAAGAAGAAGCTAAACTGCATGACTAAATATCAGAAATTAAAAAAATCCATGAACCCACATTTCTATTGTCTGAAATAAGCCTCTACTAGTTCGATTGAAAGTATAAGTCTGGCGGGACATGGCCCCCAACTACCTCAAAATGAAAGACAAAATGAAGGAAAGTCTAATAACCTAAATTAGTGGAGTCCCCAAATGAGGAGGGCTCGTCAAGTGCTAACTGAAAATGTTGTAACCTTACTAGCCACGAGTATGAGTACGAGCCGAAAGTCTACATCATAAAAGAATGCAACGCAAAGAAAAGTATGCGTCAGTACGTGGAATATACTGAGTATGTAAGGGCACCAACATACTCATATAAAGTAACATAAGGAGGAACAATGGAATAAGGTTCTAAAAAGTAGAGTCATAATCATAATAAATGGACTAAAGAGAAGCAATTGAAACCCATACATAAATACCCGTTTTAAGACCTTTTTTAGAAGCACATACAGAAACCCGAGTTTAAATCAGTAGCCTTGCATAATCATAATGTAAAATAGCATACTCAATATACCTCAAATGAAGTTAAAGGAATATCGTAAGAGATGCATCAATTGGGGAGTTTCTTATAACCGACATACACCATGTGAGTTCATTATGTCCAACAGCTAACCTAATTGGGAGGGCTTCCCTATACCTTGGTAGAGTATAAAACAATATTATATATATGTAGATCTACTAATCTGAGCCTCTCAAGGCGAAAATGTCAACCAACAATGCGGTGAAACATAATCCTACATTGGCGCATAGTAATGGGACTTGAGTTTTCTAATTTACAACCTCTAGGTTCTATATTGTACTTCGAAAACAACATAAATTCATATCATTCTCAAAGGTATGAAAACCACTTATCATCTTGAGTCATATATGAGGCTCAACTGAAAAGTCATATCTTAAAATAACATGTATTTAGGTTGTAATTCATATCATGCTCATAGGTATGAAAGCCTTATCATCTTGAATCATAAATGAGGCTATGCTCAAGAGTCATAACTTAAAATAACATATATGTAGGTTTTAATTCTTGTTTTCATGCTTAAAATTCATAAGGTTTTGAATAACCATAAAAATCATGCAAAATCAGTACCATTAGGTTTCAAAATCAAAGTGAAATAATGAAAATATAGCTTATTGAAGAAAGATCATAATTTCATAAAAGCCCTAACTTTACTTCTAATAATCTTGTGAAATTCTTAAGAATAAAAATAATTTAGGCATGAGAGAGAAAGGAATATTCTCATTGAAGCCTTACATATATACCTGAGAAAATGAGACTTAGAATGAAGAACTCGTTTTGGTGCCTAGAACCTTATAGCATGAACTTGAGAAATCCTTTTATATATGGTTTTCTAGGAGATGAAGTGTGGAAAATAAATGTTGGATTGAAAACCTTAGAATTCGTGAAGAGAATCTTGAATTTAGAGCCTTTAGATCTTGCAAAATTGGAGAAATCCCTTTCTTGATGTTCTTGTTTTTTTTAAAAAGAAATAAAATTAGAAATTTTGAGAGTTACTATACATATAAGATGTTATAATATTATAAGATGGACTTATAGATGTTAATTGAATATAAAAATTCAAGAATGCCTTTCTGGGAACATTAGATGATCATAAAAATAAAATAAAATGACCTTTTAATGAATTCCGTCGATCAAATTGATAATTTGGAGGTCCCCTCACCGAAATATTCGGTGGATCACCAAAATATTCAGTTATTGAAGGTTTTCGGTACATGTTGGCGAGGTAATTTGGCGATTCACCAAATTACCATGCGTCGAGTCGCCGAATGGACAAGTATCCCATGTTTCAGTAAAACTGACCATAACTTTTTACTTCGAACTCTGATTGATGCAAACTTAGTGGAGTTGGAAAAAAGACTCATAGACATTTAATTTGGTAGGTTATAGGCCACCTAACTTTTATTATTCTAAGAGATATAGTTTTTTTAATTTGACCTAAATATGAACTCATGTGAAAACCTTGCCGGTAGGAATACTTTGAACTTAGCTTGGTGTTTGAGGTACCTTAAGACCCTAAAACACATCGTATACACTTACTACACTTAGGAAAGTACATTAAAATATGTTTACAACATAGAAATAATCAGGTTAAGGCCTATACACATATGGAGGATTGAACGAATCTTTGCTTAGAAGTTGCGGGGCATTACACATTCCCTCACCTCTATCTCTACTCACATTCAAATGCAAGTGTCATTGATGAGTCCACAATTTGGACTCATTTAGGGCTTTATTTTAATAGAATTAGTGTCCTCAAATGCATATTTTGTCTCAATAACTGATGAAAATCCTTAAGTTTAAGGTATTTGGAGTTTGAGGCAAAGCATGGACACTATTTGGAAAAAAGGAACAAAACGGCTGAAAAGACGAAGAAAAGAAGGCCTGAGGATCGCCTGATGCATTCGGCGAGTCGCCGAGAGGCCTTAACCTCACCCAAAGTTCCAGTGTGTTGAGCCCTGAAGGAAAAGATCAAGTCGGCGATGAAAAGGAGTAGTGGGCATGTCGCCGAACAGTTCCGCGAAGCAGTACTATATCACCCAATGATTCAGAACACGAGAATGCTGAAGGCAAAAGCAGAAAGGCGATGACCAGACCAAAGGGTGGATCGCCGAGTGTGTCGGCGATCCCGACTAACTGCGGCAAATGGTCCTTCACAACACATTTTTAGACAACTATAAATACTAGTTTAAATTTTTATTTTAGTATGCAATTTCAGATACAACATTTTATTTTTCTAAGTTTCAAGTAGAGAGACCTTGTTCTTAGCTTTTAAAGATTTGAAGACTTCCAATTCCAAGAAATGGGAAGTGGGTGTTGAAAATTCTTCATCCTAGACTCGTTTAAAGTGAAAATAAATCATACCCAGTTGATGTTACTTCGATTTGGTATCATGTTCTTCCTTTTTTCAATGTCTAGCTAAAACCCCAATTCTTGGGGTGTGATTTTGTGAATATGGGTTAAATTTACTATTGGGTGTTGCTTATTGTTGGTGTATTCGCTGTTTAAATGTGATTTCGTTTAGTAGTTCTGTTTGAACTTAATGAGATTGTAGTTGCAAATACGATTTCATCTTAGTATTTTTGGCTTGCTCGAGAGAGAGGTTTTAAAACTAAGACTACTAAATCGATAGCCGGTGGTTATTGGGTCATCGTGGGTTCAGCTCGAGAGAGTGAATCCTAGGCCCTCTCCCACACTTTCAGCTCGAGAGAGTGAATGGGCTAAGGCGGAGGCTGTGCTTAAAAGTGGCAACTCGGTGTTCGAGAGAAACCGAGTTGATTCGGGGTAAGTTGCTCGAGAGAGAATTTACTCCCACTAAAGTCTAGCCTACTTACAAATATTCAGCGATGTACTATCAATAGAATTTACTCGATAGTGTCTTTTATCTCATATTCCTGTCACATCCCAAGAATCCCGTCTCCCTATCTTGTTTCCTTATATTTTTATCGTTTTTATTGATTAGTTAATACAAACCCCCATTGATAATTGATGCTTGCGTCGCCCCTTAGATTTAGTATGTTTTTATCCGTTAATATTTACAGCTATGATTGATTAGAACTTGATTTTACTTTTCTATTAATTCTCGAAATCACTCCCTGTGGGAACGATCCCAACCCTTAGTTGGGTTATATCATTACACGCGATCGTTGGCACTTGAACCGAAGTAGTGTCCTGATACGTGAAGTCAGTCATGCACATGGATTCACAGAAATCATAGTCAAACAAGCCACAACACTTCATATTTCACAAACAATATGGTTAACACCCTTCACAGTGAAGCCGTATTAACTTGGAACCCCAGCCAGTTCAAGGCCTTAGGCCCACAATCACAATAATATTATACTAAGGGGTTATTTGGTTTGAATACAGGTTATGATGTGATTAGTTATTTTTTGTATTCAATACTGCATCATTTCATTTTTCTCTCATTTTAATTGATATTAAAATACAAACTTTCAAGTGGCTAAAAGAATATATGATTAAAAATATGTAATTCAGTAGTAGAAAAATTAAAATATAAATAATCATAAGAATTAGTCAAATAAATTCATAAATAGAAAAAAAATACTTATATAGTGTATTTTAATGAAAAAATATGTAGAATAATCATAGAAATAAAGAGTAGTGAAAGTTGTAAATGTTATTATACATGGTATTAAAATAATGTGAATACATGAATGTGAAAAATGATGTAGAAAAAGAGTTTAAAGGGAGACACTTGTCATTTTATCTATTTTATCTCGAGATATGTTATTCCGATATTACTATTCCACCTAAAGGTAGGGATAACTTATCCAAAGACTAATTATTAATCTTGGGATAAGGTTTTCCGGGCACTGCAACCAAATAAGGGATTAAAGGTGTCACTACTTGAAAACTAGAGTCATGATGACACCTACTATAACCCATCACTAGGTAAGCCAACCTAGAACGACTAGTAATGGGTGTAAGGGTAGAAATAATAACCAACAAGCATAAGAGAAATAATTTAACTAATAAAATGATTGAAAAGAGCGGAGGCATTATATATAATGAAAGATTCAACCTAAAACCTTGTGGTCATATGTACAAAGCTGCTACAAAACAGTACAAGTCGTAAAGTGGATCCAAAATATACAAAATTGTCTCAAAATGCAAAAGACTACTCAAATTATACAAAAGGAGACAGTTATGATCCAGAACGCCAAAGTGCTCACCTTCGTCTTTGAGTCCTCTTCTAACTGGCTCGATCTCAGTGCTGATAACTGGTGTTCGTATCTACATCATGAAAATAGATGCAGAGTATAGCATGTGTACCAAAAAAACAGGTACTAAATACACATCAAAGGCCAACTAAGCTAGAAAAGTAAAGACAATATGAAAAGCGGGAAAGTAACACTACAGAGGTCAAATGAACATAAAACTAACAAGAATGCACATGTTTCTAGGAAAGAAAGGAGAAGAAAGAAACTAACTAACTATAACCTATATGGACCCCCATAAGCCCAGAAGGCGCACTCGTGCGCAAGATTAAGTAAATAACCTGAACTAACCCCCATAAGTTGATGGGTATACATAAAAACTATAACGAAAAGAATGGAACCAGTGAATCCAGAACAGGAGAGTGCATAGCTCGGACCTCAAACCACGGATAGGAAACCCAAATAACCCTGTATAAATATGCCGTTAGGTATCAACTCAATAGAGTATAATTTGACCAAACTCGGACTGCGAATGAATATCAATTGTCCAGACCTTGAATCTACGAGGATAAAAGTGGTATGATCAGATCTTTTGCGAAGATACGAACTGCCCAAAAATCATCTCACGCCATAGTCATCATCATAAGGACCCGTGGATCAACTTCCATCCCAAGGTTGCCAATAAAACACTCAAAGCCCAACCCAAATCAACCTCACATCGTCGAGTGGAGCCCCGAAAACACAACTGAGAATCACTTGGGCCATAATAAAAATAGACTTATGGATGAAAACTCATAGGAGTTGAGTTACCGCCTAGATAACGCTCATGTTATCAGACCCAAGTCTGTTATATCAGTTTATAGGGAACTAAGTCATTCGAAACAATGTTAGAGAAAATTCTAAGGCCTTTCAGCTCCAAAGTGTAAGTCTAAGGCAAACACTAGCCTACGCCTAGGCTAAGGCCAATAACAAATTTCCAAATAGTCATAAACAAATATACATGAAGACCACAAGGTAAGGATGATCACAAACAAGGGAAACAAACATGCTAACACTCTCGGAAACTAAATACAACCAAGAACATGGTTTCTAAGAAACTTACATAAATCAACTACTAACCCAACCCGAATTCCAACCAATCAACATAAATTCATATTCTCAAGAAAAATCTAAAGAATGTGAATCCATAGCCTACCTCAACACACACCACACACTCTCCAAAATCATAATTTTAGAGCTTTACCCTTCTAAATGGCCTTCGATTACTGTCCCACTATAAAAAATAAACCACAAAATCAATATGGATATTTAGACACCGAACATACTACAACTGGATAGATCCAAAATTGAGTAAAAAATGAGAATGTGGAACCTGTGCCGAAAATTTCAAAATGTAATATGTCATAAGGTACTCCGATTGAGCTTACTAAACTTATGTCCTAATATAGGACACAATTCAACTTCAGAAATAGCCTAAACAACAACATGTAGCAAAATCACATACAAATCACCATTAAAGATCTTAGGCAGCCCCATCGGGACAAAAATTACCTCCACCCGACATCCCTACACTTTCCTGAACACTCCAACATGTAGCCATAAACTTCCCCGAAATTATCAACTGAAATCACACAATTTGGATTCCTAGAACTCAAGATATTCAAATTTGAAAGTTGTAACTAAGTTGTATTCACGTCTGGTCTTTAATTAAAAGAACAAAAAATTACTCTCCGCAATCGCAGATGAGAGGTCTGCGAATGCGGAGGCCAGCCTACCAGGCCTTCGCGGATGCAACATCATACATGCATTCGTGCAAGGCAATCAACCAGGTCTTCGCGAATGTGGCCTAGACCTTGCGAATGCAAAAACCAATACCCTTGCTAACCGTAAATACAGTTAGGGGCCCACAAACACGAAGAAGGAATTTAGGCTATACAAGTTGATGCACATCAATTGGTTTGTACCAACTTTCAAATCCATGATAGAGTGATTGAGATTTGTTTAGAATTGTGTGCACGCAAAATAGATATGTTATCCCACCAAATTTGGTATTTCAAACTCATTGGAGATGTCAAAACTTCTCTGAAGGGTCCTCCAAGACCAAACTCAACATTCTGTAGCTAACAGAGCAGTCAAAATTGCATTTTGAGGTCATTATCCTGAACTCTTGACCGAAGTCAACCATTCAAGTTTTGAAAGCTCCAAAACACAGAAACTTACACATAATCCAAATGAACGACCAGGTGACTAAGTTGTCAGTCCAAGCAAGTCATAAATGACTTGGGGTCACTATAGAAATGTTGTAAATGATGAAAAGAAGGAAATAACACAAAATTGACCCCGAGGGTCATTACAAAAGTATACTCAAAATTTATCGCAGGATTAACTCCCCTTATCCATTACTCCAACCACCACTAAAAGCTTGACAATAATTGAAAAAGGTACATAACCACACTAAAATAACCAATGCGTATAAATCTTAATTTTAAAGCCCTAGAAGCATTCAAGGATCGTATTTCGTCAACCAAGACTAAGGCTAATCCTAATCTAAGGCTTTACGGCTAAAATACTAGACTAATATCCCAGAAATGACCAAAATGAAACTAAGGATCATATAAGCTTAAATCCTCACCCTACACCCTCTTAACGATCATCCAACTCATGTTATATAGAAACTAACTAAGCTAAGTCTAGCTAAAACAGAAGACCGTAACATACCTCAAAGTCAAAACCACACCCAAACCTCTACTCGAGTGCTTTGCCTTTTTGAAGAGCCTCGGATTGTTGTCACGCTATCAAAAGAGTGATATCGATGTCAATACAATCAATTTGACACCTAGATTGCAACTATCACGACCCGAGCCTACACCCCTAAACGTTACCGGCACTTGAGAACCATTGATAGTGCCCAAGCGAACCATCATCCTAGCTGAATACAAGTGAAACACTAACTCAAGCATACACAATCATCAAAACTGAAGAATTATTTAAAAAACAACTTATTAAATCTTATATATATATATATATACACACATTACTGGAGTTTCTCTAATCGGCAACCATCATTATAAGCCTCATGATGATACAACGTCTTCCTCACGTTGCCAGAGCCAACCTATACCTTGCCAGAGTATAGAACGCAACTGAACTGATGGACCCACTAAAAAGCCTTCTTGAGGCAGGTGAAGAGTCACCCATCTTGCGGTACAATCCTATCTACGATGGCTACATAGTTTATGGGGGCTATGAGTTGTCTCAACTCTCCCCCATATCAGTGCTAAATACTACTCACAAAATATATATTTGTATGCTCATATAAAATACTCACTGGGTTAAAATAATTACACAAAATGGTCTTTTTAAGAGGTAACTGAACTGTACTCAATCTTTCTGAAAACACTGTATACTTTTCTGAAAAATAATACTCTCTTTTCAATGTGAAAAATAATACCTTCTTTAAGGGGTAACTGAACTTCTCTTTTTCTGGCTGAAAAGCTTTTGAAAACTATTGAAAATAGTACTTTTGGAACCATTTGTGTTCCCTTAAACTCTTCTCAAAAGATACTTTAAAAATACTCTTGAACTCACTTTAAAATTCCAAAATCAATATATGAAAATAAATGCACAAAGGATTTCAATAAAAATCTCATCAACTAGGGTTCATGTGAAATATAAGCACGAACAACAACTCAAGGATATCAATGCATATAATATTGCAATCTCTTAATATATGAATTAAAAATTCAGAACAAGAACATAATTTATATAAAAAAATTCATAATACTGAGGGTAGAACCCTAGATTCAACTTGCTACGGACTGAATTAATATGTAGGGTGTGAGAAACAACTAGTTCAACACTATGAATGCCCTTACATACCTTCTAAGCTCCAAATTCTTGAGAAAGGTGAGATCTTTGGATGAAAAGATGGCAAGAATTTGTTTCTTGAACCTTAGAGGTGGATTTCTTGAAAACCTATTGATTACATGATTAAAAGATATTCATTGGTGTTTAGATGAAGAAATTATGAAATTCTATGGTCAAATCTTACCTTGAACGATGGATGAACCTTGGAGGAAGGTAGTTTCTTGAAAACTTATCTTTCTATGGTAAATTTATGAACTAGGGAGGCAAACTACGTCTTGGGGGGGGGGGGTTTAAAATACCAAAACGCCCACGTTGAAAACGCCTCAAGCGAGCAAGAAGGCAGTAGTTAGTGCCCCGGCGCAAGCCCGTGTGGAAAATGCCTCGGCCGCGCAACCGTTGCGTGGCAAGATAGTGTCCAGTAAAATGAGCATAACTTCTTACTCTAATTTCCAATTGATGCAAACTTGGTGGCGTTGGAAAGAAGACTCAAGTACTTTTAATTTGATAGTTTATGTGCCATGTAACCTCTAATATTTTAAGAGATATGGTTGTTTGAAGTTTACTCAAGTAGAATCTTATATCAAAACTCAATCGATAAGGAAGCTTTCAACTCAACTTTGTGCTAGGGGATTCTTGTGACCTTAATTCATCTCCAAATTTATTCTCACATTAAATAATTGACCTTAACACCTAAGCACAATTTAAGAGTCACCTGATATGCTAAAAAAGGAACCCCAATTACCAACAAAAAAATTGGTTGGTAAATTGATCAAATTGGTTGGCAAATTGAGTTACCAACCAAATGCCAACTTATATTAATCCGTTGCTAAAAGGCTCGTCGGTAAATATTACCAACCAATTTTAATTTGTTGGTAAACTTACAAACCAAAAATTAGTTGGTAAACACCCAAAGATGTTACAAAATTTTGAAACATGGCCCTGAAATGTCCGTTGGTAAATTCATCAACTAATTTTTGGTTAGTATATCGTCAGTACCTTTACTAACGAATTGAAAAGGAGTTAGTAAATGTTTTTCTTCATTATTCGATTTCGTTGGTAATTATAGTAACAAATGTCTGATAGTAAACTTTTCCAGATACATTGGTAATTGGTTGGCAATTGGCAATTTTAGTATTAGAAAATTTATGTTGGTAATTTACCAATAAATTTTAAATACTTTTTTTTTCCCATCCAGTTTCTGGTACCCACATTGGAGCCCAACTAAATCCGGATTCACGCTAGGAAGTCCCACATTGGGGGGTAAAGTACTCCCTAACAAAGGCGACTCTGTGCCTAAGGGGAATCGAACCCGAGACCTCTTGGTTAAGGATGAAAGAGTACTTACCACTCCACCACAACCCTTGTTAGTAATAAATTTTAAATGCGTTAGTATGATTATCTGCTTTTCTAATAAATTTATTAATTGATTGTTAGTTTGTTGGTAATATATCATTCAAGTTCAATGTTAGGTTAGTAATTGATTGACAATATGTTCAAAATATTATTAACTAAATGATTATTCAATAGTAAAATATTTATTAATTTATTGCATTTAAAAATCTAAGAGCACGAATATAAATCCAAAAATATTAATATCAATTTTATAAATCATATTTGAATGAAACAATGCAAAATCTATGATAACAAGTTAAATTAATTTCAATATGACACATATCATTATATCAAAAAATTTAATTCAAGCACGTTTACCAAAAATATTGACCAAATCTAAATTTTGGCCAAAACTTAAAAGTTTAAACGCCTAACATCACAAACTGAAAATGGAAGCCTCAAAACCTGAACCAACCATCCTATTAGATATAAAAATGACCTTCCGAATCTAATCGCGCTGACGAAATTCTCATCAGAGCAGGTTTACAAAAAATGTTAAGCAAAGTCAAATTTTGGCCAAAAGTTAAAAGTTAAAACGCCTAACGGTACAAACTGAATATGAAAACCTCAAAATCCAAACCAACCATCCTATAAGACGAAAAATGACCTTCTAGAGCTAACCGCGCTGACGAAATTCAAATTTGAGCATGTTTCCCAAAAAACTTGACCCAATTCAAATTTTAACCAAAAGTTAAAAGTTAAAATACTTAACGATACAAACTGAAAAATAAAAGTCTCAAAACCCGAACCAACCATCCTATGAGACCAAAACTGAACTTATATGGCTAACCGCGATGACAAAATTTCAATTCGAGCATTATTACCAAAAATATTGACTAAAGTGAAATTTTGGCCAAAACTTATAAGTTAAAATGCCTAACGGCACAAACTAAAAACGGAAGCCTCAAAACCCGAACCCTCTATCTTATTACATAAAAAATAACCTTCCGCATCTAACTGCACTGACGAAATTCTCATCTGAGCACGTTTATCAAATATATTGACCGAAGTTAAATTTTGGCCAAATTTTATAAGTTAAAACACCTAACGACACACTAAATATGAAAGCCTTAAAACCCGAACCAACCATCCTATTAGATAACAAATGACCTTTGGAGTTAATTACGCTGATGGAATTCTCATCTGAGCACGTTCACAAAAATATTGACCAAAGTCAAATTTTGGCCAAAACATAAGATTTAAAACACCTAACGGCACAAACAAAAAACGGAAGCCTCAAAACTTGAACCAACCTTACTGTTAGATAAAAAAATGACCTTTCGAAGATAATGACACTGACAAAGTTCTAATTTGAGCACGTTTACCAAAAATATTGACCAAAGTCAAGTTTTGGCTAAAATTTAAAAGTTAAAACGCCTAACGACACAAACTGAATATGAAAGCCCCAACACTAGATGCTGATTTACCAAAAAAATTAACTTCAATTGGTAAATTTACCAACTATTCAAATATAAGTTAGTAATTAATAATTTACCAATAAATTTTATCACAGTTGGTAATAGTTACTATTCAACTAAACATTCATATGTAATATTACCAGCTAATAATTAATATGTTGGTAAATTTTACCAATGGATTAATGATCTGTTGGTATATTACCAACTATTTTAATGATGTTAGTAATTTACTAACTACAATCTTTATTCGTCGGCAAAACTTCCAACTAATTGGATATTGGTTGGCAAGTTTACCAACAAATTACATTTCGTTACTAATTTACCAACACATTTATATTTAGTTGGTAAATTTAGCAACACAATAATGCCGTTGGTAAATGTTTGGTTATTAATTCATTGGTAATATGTTAATAAATTATATAAACAATTTTTTTGTCATATTTACCAACCGATATATACTTCGTTGGTAATATTACCAACAAAAGGTGTGCGTTAGTAATATTTCAGTTGGTAATCCATTGATAGAATGTTGCTAAATTTGGCGCCATTTTTTCCCACCGTATTTACCAGCTAAAATACTTAGTTGGTAAGATTTTGGTTGGTATTCTGTTAGAATTTTGTTGTTAAGTTTTAAAATATAATCCAGTTAGAAATATGTTGGTAATTTGTTAGTAGAATACTAACCAACTTAAGTTGTTAGTAAAATCTGTTGGCAATTTGGGATTTTTTTGTAGTACGATCTTATACATAAATGAAGAATGGTTTAGGTCATACATTAGAAAATATTGGGCTGTTACAGCATCAATCAAGCTCGGGTCAAAATTGCACCGTGGAACTTGTGCAAGAAATTACGAAATTGACTCCGTCAATGGATCCTAACCAGCTCAAGGAACTTGTGCCCCAAAAATGGACACAATCCTAACTCTAAGATGCCTCAAAACTGCCCACACCAAATAAGCTCTATAAGACCCAAAAAGAATCGAAAAAAATAAATTAAAAGGAAACTTACCGGTTAAACGCGAGAATAAAAATCCAATACCAACAACTTTCAGCAATATCCACTGACCCCCCTCCCCCCCTTAAATTTTCGCTCACAAGGTTTCTAGAGTTGGAGAAATAAGTGAGAGATGAGTGCTGAAATTGTTGAAACTACATATAAATATCAATCACTTACCCATCACAATTGTGGGGCCCATAGGATCACGGTCGTGATGGTCAATCTTTGATCGGATCCACAAACCTTTCATCACTATTGTAATGGTCATGGTTCACAATCGTGATGACCAGGGAAGTTGGCCTTGCAATCGCAGTGCCAAGCTTGCAATCCCGAAGGCCATTTTCATTGGCCTTCGCAAATGCGGCTCCAAGCACGCGAAATCAAAGAGCAATGCTGGGTGCACCAGCAAAGGCTGCATCATCTCAACTTGAAGTTGAGAAAATTCCCTGACGGAAGTTCGGGATTCGCTTGGAACCCGTGCACGTAAATAAATTATGCTATCCCACCAAAATTGACATTCCAAATTCAATGAAATTGACAAAACAACAAAAAAAAGGTCATCTCAATGAAATGTTGACCAAGATCAACACTCACACAAAAATAACCAAAATAAGCATTTCACAAAATTGTACTGATCACCTTGAGATTCGAACAAAAGGTCCTTCTAGACCAAACTCAATGTTCTGGAGCTAACAAAGTTGACAAAAATCTCATCCAAGCCCATTTACCAAGAATGTTGACCGAAGTCAATCCTTTGCTAAACTTTCCAACATCTCGCATAACCGTCCAACCTCACACCGAAAACCGTGGAATCCCACCAATCAATGCTACTAATTCAAAATGGGCATTCTGGAGTTAATGGAACTGGCGGAAATCTTATACGACAACAAATTCTTTGAATGTCGACTAAAGTCAACTCTTCCAATAAATAAGCTCCAAGAATCATCACATTTTGGGCCTAAGCAAAAAACTTTGCAAACATAAATGGTCCATAACCCATTGATCTTCGCCAGTATCCATAAAAGCTCCCTTCTTGGTCACGATAGTTAAGTGAGTTCAATATTCTTCCCATGAAAGTTTTGTTATGATGAGTGGTAGTTTTAATAAGATCTTGCTGTCAACAATTCATTATTTGACAATCGATAAATGTGTATTAATTTTTGTCTATGAATATTACTCATAAAATTTTCACGATTTAAGTAATCTTAGATAATTATTCTTAATCAAAATTATTAACTACTTTATTTTTTTTATTGAATCTAATAAGTGCTTCAATTTATGTATATGGTTAAAAAATTATCTTTTTAAAAATTCGATAAGAATAAAAATATCCTGCGCAATGAAAAATCAATTTAATTATTTTTATCTGATTTTTGTATTTATAAATTGACTTAAATGATTTGATCATCTTTTAGAGAAAAACCAATTCATAAACAACCCCGGCCTACTTAAAACCAACAAAAGTTACATACTTAATTAACATAATCATTTATTTTAAATATTCAAAAAAAGAGATGAATGATGAAAGGAGAAAGGAAAGGTTGGTTTACACCTTGAAGGTTTGCAACTGCAACAAGTTATCCTAAAGTGGTGGACAATAATTCAAGGAACTTACTTAAATTTCACTAGTTTAGGAGTTAATTACTTAGATACACTAGTTTGCACTATTACATATTTTACCAAATTGCGGTGCTTCTAGATACGTTCAGACATATGTATCTCAGATACATAGGGTCAAATTTAAGTGTAATTTGTTTTAGATACATTGTATTCAAGTGAATTCACATATATCTGGAATACATAACAAATCTCGCTCATCTTCCTCACCTCTTCCCCATCTCGTTGGTCTATTTCCTCTGTATCTGGTATCCCAGATACATGGGATGTATCTGATATCTCAAATACATGTAAATCTCTCCAGATACATACAATTACATATATTCAGTGTATCTAGTATGATTCACATGTATCTGAGATAAATACGAATCTCGCTTGCCTCCCTCTCCCATTTCACTCGCCTCTCTCCCTATTTTTGTGTATCTGGTAGCAAAAATACATGTATCTAAGTGTAAGATACATAGAAAACTCTTAATTAGTGGTAAGATAAGTAATATTTTGAAAGTATAGGTAATAATAGTATATCTAATTTTATATAGTATTTCATAATTCAATCTCCAAAACTTTAGATAATATACAAGGCCATCCCTTATGAAACGATGGTCTACTAGGTGAAACTGACTAGGGAAGTCAACGGGACGGTTCAATTGATTATTTTTTAAAATTTATATTATCTCAATTTTTTGGGTATTTTATAATGTATAACCAAATTATAATTAGATTTTCAAAAATCATCCCAATCATGTCGATATCAGTATGGTTCAGTTAATTTTTGGGTTTTATTAGTTTTAAATATCACCTCAAAATATACTATTCTTAAAAAAATTCTTTCACAAATATGTTCTTGAAGAAGCACTTCAATTCTTTACCAAGAAGTCAAAAATGTAAAATCTTGTTGCAAAATTGTTTGATCTTAAACATTTAATAAGAGTGTTTGCATAGGTTTCGCTGTATTGTTTGATAGAATATCTATTATAGTATCTTTTTAATTTTAAACCTTATTAATTAAAGGCTAATTAAAGAGCATAGACCCAAAATCGTCCAATAACCAGAGGCCTATGACCTAGGTTATATTTATATTTGAAAAATGTTATAAAATATATTTATATATATTAAATTTAACACATTGTTAATGTATAAAGTATATTTACATACGCACATTAAGTTATTCGGTTCGATTTGGAAATTTTTGTAATTTTTCATATATTAAAAAGATCATTTCAATTGTTCGGAATAGTTATATAGTTAAATAAAAGTCCACAATTTTATTGAAAGAATAACATAAATCAGTTCAATCCAGTTATATTTGGTTCAATTAGAATAAATTCGATCGATTCGATTAGTTTTTCATATTCTTTTTACACCCCTAAAATTCACTATAAATCAATTGATAAAAGTAAATTAACCTTGGTTATCATCAGTACCAATTGAGTGGACAATAATTGTACAATAGATGAATAAATACAAATCTAGGTTGCACTGCCTAGTCAAGTGAAAGAAGCACAGGGTGAGAATAATCAAGGCCAACAATGATGGAACAATCCAAAAAAAAAATCATGATTAAGTACCTATGGCTTCTATTTAATGGATGACAAGGGAGATCTAATATATGCACATGTAAGACAAATAGGGGTTACTGCTATTAACAAGGAAACGGACTCTTTGAATCTCAAAAACTAGGGGTGGCAATATCAAGTTCAACCCGTTCAATCTGATCCAACTCATTTAGGGTTGGGTTGATTATTGTCCCACCTATTTATTAGCTCAATCTATATCAATCCAGTTCATTTAAACCCATTAAAAATTGGATTGTTATGTAATCCAAATTGATTTTGAGAAATCTTGTCAAAATATTATTAAAAACTTTATATATATATATATATATGTTATATATAGTTATAATAAAGAAAAATAATAATTTTATTAAGTACTAAAATCATATAAAATAGCAAATAAAGTTATTAAAACTTAGTAAAAATTGGGCGGATTTGGTTATGACCCGTTACCTAAACCCGTTTTGACCCAACTCATTTTGGCCCAAACAACTTAGGGCTGGGTTGGATTTTGACCTGTTTATTGTCTTGATCCATTTTGACCAGCCCAAATTTAACTCAACCCGTCCAATTGCCATCCCTATCAAAAACACATTAACAAATGTGAAAAATACGATGGAAAGTGAAGGAAATTGGATTTGTTACCCATGTGGGTCAATTCGGATTCATATTAATAACAAATAATATATAATTGTTATAAATTTATTTATTAATAAAAGGGAAGAGACACAACTATTTGAAAAGTTGTGTCTCTTTAGAACTAGAGCCCGTTTGGATTGGCTTAAAAAAATAGTTTTTAAGTTAAAAATAAAAAGTATAACTTAAATGACTTTTAAGTCAAAAAATAAAAAGGAAATTTTTTTTAAACTTATTTTAAGTCATTTTAAACTTATTTTAAATTACTTTTAACCTTAAACTTATTATTGCCAACTTATTTTAAGTCATTACAATATCGCATCATCATCAACTACTGATGCTCCTATAGTTCAACGTCTATTGATATAATTAAATTTTATAATATATATTATTTATTAAAAAGTAATATACTAATATATTAAAAAGTGAGTTAAAGAAAATATTAAATATTTATATAATTAAATTTTAACACGATGATTTGAATATAATTTAAAAAGTCAATCCAAATAAATTAAAAACCATTCCATAAATGAAACATAAAATAATAGTGTATAAAACATAACGTAAAATAAAATAAAATAAAGAATTTATTGTGTGAAGAATAAGAATTTGAGGAATTTTATTGTGTTATTTTAATAATAAATAATAATAATTTTTATTTTTTATTTTTACATAATATATTCTTTATTTTATTTTATAGGCTTAAATATTTTGGAATGAGCTAATATACAGAATTTGAATAAATAACAAGGCACTTTTTACAACAAATAAAAGAATTAACAAATTAGTAAATAATTCAATTTAATTATATTGGGGTTAAGACTATCTTTAGACCAAAAGATGGAAGGAGGGGTATTTTTAAACCAAAAACAAAGGTGAAGATATTTTTAGATCAAAAGGTAGAAAAAACATATTTTTGAGTCATTTCCAATAGATTAGGGATAGTCTTGTCCCTTTTCCCTTTATAAACTCAAAGAAAGCCTTAGCAAAGGGAGATGAATGAGTAAATATCTCCAAAATGTGAAATTATTTGACAAAAAGCCCGTTTGTATTGACTGAAAAACAATTGTTTTTAAGTCAAAGATAAAAAGTCAAATTTAAATGATTTTTAAGTAAAAAAAAAAAAAACTAGGGGAAGTCCTACTTTTGATCTTAATTTTTTAAAAGTTATTTTAAACTTATTTTAAGTTATTTTTAACTTTGTCAAACACTCTCAAAAGCTAAAAATGACTTCAAAGTAGGTTTGACAAACTTTCAAGCCAATTCAAACAGGCTCAAAGTCACTCAACTTTAGTTTTGTATCAATAAAGTCACTCAACTTATTAATTTTCTTTGATAAAGTCACTCAAGTTAAATTATTTTTTATACAAAATTATTATAACCAAAAGATAAAAGAGATAATTGCACAAACCACATTTCAAATTTAGTTTTTTAGGGTGTGTTTGGTATGAAGGGAAATGTTTTCATGGAAAACAAGTGGATTTCTAACTTATTTTCTCATGTTTGGTTGGTGAATAGAAAATATTTTTAATGATTGATTGGTGAATGAAAAATATTTCTTAGAAAATATCTTTTATTTTTGGCTTGAGACTAAAAAAATACTCTTTAGGAAAATAATTTCTGATCAGAGATCAACCTCGATAATTGATCTAGGATGTGACCCCGACACCCGAACTAGGAAAAGACCCGATAACCATTCCAAAATCCGACCCTGAGATTTGACCAGGAAAAAAAGAATTCAAAAACAATTTTTTTTTTTTTTAAAAATTGACGGGGGGGAGGGGGTAAAAAATGAAAAAAATTTAAATTTGAAATATTTTTCAAAAATGATTTTTTCTTAATTTTTTTTATGGAGATGGCCTGGGTGGGGGTTGGGGATGGTGGCATACAAATTATTTTTTTTAAAATTTGAAATATTTTCCAAAAACAATTTTAAAAAATAATTGACGGGGTGGCCTTGTTGGTGGGGGGGGTGGCGGTGGCGGGGGTAGTGGCGTAT